>PVHX01020326.1:0-32280 GCA_004024805.1 Geosciurus inauris
CTTCACTTGAAGGACTTTATAGCTTCTCTTCAGAAGCATGTCTTAATTGCCAGCATTAATGCTCTTGTGCTTTAGGGGACATTATTAAGTAAAATAAGAGTCAATTCAGCACAAGCACCATAATATCACAGTTATCTGATAACCAAGATGACTACTAAGTGACTAAATGGAGAGATATACAGTCTGGATATGCTGGACCAAGGGATAAATCACATCCCAGACAGGATGATGTGAGATTTTATCATGCAACTCAAAGCATTGCACATAATTTAAAACTTATGAATTATTTATTTATGGAATTTTCCATTTGCTATTTTTGGTTAGTTAACTCTAAGTTAACTGAAACCATGAAAACCAAATCATGGAGAGGGAACTACTATATTGTCAAACCATATTTTCCAGACAAGAAACTTGAGGTTTAAGAGTTTAGTACCAGGGGCTGGGATTGTAGCTCAGCGGTAGAGCGCTTGCCTCGCATGCGTGAGGCCCTGGGTTCGATCCTCAGCACCACATACAAAGCAATTAAATAAAGACATTGTGTCCATCAACAACTAAAAAAATATATATTAAAAAAAAAAGAGTTTAGTACCACACAATTAATTAATGGGGCTAGGATCAATTCCAGGTGCCTGACACCAAAGTCCATGCCCTTTATCAATATATTATATTACTTTTCTTATATTCAAGGGGGAAAAAAACACAAGTAATAAGAAGTACAGCTATGAAAACAAGGGGGAAGGGCAGACATCAACAACTTTAACAGTTATAGTATCAGATTTCATTATTTGATAAAAATTATTTAAAAAAATTCATGCTCCGATTTGTTCATCAAACATTTATTAAGCACTTATTATATACCAGGCACTGTTCAAAGATTCCTGGCTTTATGGGCTTACATAAAGACATTCTTCCAAGCTGAGAATGGTAGCACACACCTGTAAAACAGCAATGTGGGAGGCTGACACAGGAGGATCATAAGTTAGAGGTTAGCCTCAGCAACTTAGTAGACCTGTGTCTAAATAAAAAATATAAAAGGGCTGGGGAGTAGTTTAGTGGTAGAGTGCTCCTGGATTTAATCCCCAGTACCAAAAAAAAAAGACATTTTTCCAGAAAGGAATAGAGTTTCATGGAAACAGGACAGAGATACTACTATAGAACAATAAACAAAAAATAAGTGGTGTCAGTAGTAAATTTCACCCAGGATCTAGGTGGCTGAATTATTATTAGCTCATAAGTGGGTTGCCAGTACCTGAAATACCAAGAAAACAGTAATCTGGATATTAAAACTTAACAGTAATTAAAATTTGCATATGAAAATAAGTAGCCTTTAAATCTCTATAATGAAAGTTCAATTACCTTTTTTTTTTTACCTGTGTCCTTACAATAGTAATATTAACTGTATTGGGTTCATCTTCATTGTAAACTCCAAAGATAAGTCTTTATTCCTATTATCTTCATCAGTGCCAACAAGTAATCACTAAATATACTTATAGATAGAGATGTTCTGAATTAAATAGAATTAAGTATGAACCTACTTATTACTTGTATTATGTTAGACAACTTATTTAACTTTTTGGTGTGCTTCAAGTTTCTCATTTACATGATAAAGATGAAAATAAGACTTCCCACCCAATATGGCTTGTTGTGAGGTTTAAATCAGATAATGGGTGAAAAATACTTAGCACAGGACTTGGTGTGTAGTAGGTACTCAATAAAACTCAACTGTTACCAAGTGCCTTTTTTTCTTGTTTAATGTTGTTTAAACTATGGTACTTATAATAGACTTGATATAGTATAGATTTAACTTTGGGAAGAATTAGAGTCCATTCTTCTTGGGAAATACAGGCTTTTTTTTTTTAGGAAATAAGTAAAATCCAGTGTTTTATTACACAAGTTTCAGAATTCTTGGGAATACTGTGTTAACTAGTTTGAAAAGTGGCATGATTTATTTATAGCATATTTTACTTGCAGGAATGCAAGAATTTTTCTAGCTTCTCAGTGCATGTATGCCAAAGAAATCAGTATTTAATATTTTAGATTTAGAGAACTGAAAAAGAGAAAAATCTAAAAAGGCAAATCTAGAAATCTGACTGTCTCCAAATGATAACACATTTGTGAAATTCTAAGACATTTTCTTTTTTCCTTCCTCCTTTCCTGGAATTGGGGATTAAACCCAGTGATGCTCTACCATGCTACATCCCCACCCCTTTTAATTTATTTTTAAAATTTTGACACAAGGCCTCCTAAATCACTTAGGCTGGCCCTAATTCTGGTGATCTTCCTGCATTAGCCTCCCAAATCTCTGGGATTATGGGTGTGCACCACAGGGCCTGGCTTACTTTTTTTTTTTTTAATTTAAAATGAAATAGTAAACATTTAAAAAATAAGATTCCAAAACTCTCTTTAAATTATAATGCATGCCACTGTGAGAAATTTGGCAGTTCTTTAAAAGTTAGACAGAATAAGGGGCTGGGATTGTAGCTCAGCGGTAGAACGCTTGCCTCGCATGCGTGGGGCCCTGGGTTCGATCCTCAGCACCACGTACAAAGCAATAAAATAAAGACATTGTGTCCATCTACAACTAAAAAAATATTAAAAAAAAAAAAGTTAGACAGAATTAGCATGTGATTCCACTTGTAGGTATATACCCAGAAGAATCAAAAGCACAGACTCAAACTAATACATTTGTACACCAATGTCAACAGCAGCATTATTGGGTCTGGGGATGTAACTTAGTGGTAGAGAGCTTTCCAAAAATGTGCTAGAGCCTTCAGCTGGACCCCCAGCAAAACACACACATGCGCACACACGCAGTTATTCATAATATTCTAAAGGTATAAATAGTCCAAATGTCCATCAAAAGGGAAATGGATAAACAAATGTGGCTTATACATACAATGAAAATTATCAGCCATTAAAAAAATGAGATGGCTGTGGATGTGGGTCAGTGAAAGAGCACTTGTTCAACATGTGCAAGGCCCTGGATGCAATCCACAATGCCATCAAAAAAAAAAAAATCGATTCTACAACATGGGATGACCCTTTTGAAATATTAAGTGAAATGAAACAGATACAAAAGGATAAACAGTGCATGATTTCACTTAAAGGTGCTTAGAGATAAGCAAATTCATAGAGATGGAAAAGCAGAGTTCTAGTTGCAGTGATGAAAAGGTTCCAGAGACAAGGCAGTGGTAATGGCTACACAATATTGTGAACATACTCAATGCCACTGAATTGTACACTTCAAAATGATTAAAACAATCAATTTCATGTTCTATATGTTTTATCACAGTAAAAAATTTAAAAACAATTCAGGAAGAATGCACATAATGTTCCTAGGCAGAGTAAAGAGAAGAAAATACTTTCAAATTTAGATGTAGGAAATTGAATTCTACAGATAAATGACAACTATAAAATATTTCTTTTATCATTGAGAGTGGGAGAACAAAATTATGTATGACAGCTCAACATTATAATCTTATAAAAATGTGAGATTTTATGATTAGCCTTATATCTTATTATATCTTAAAAATATCAATTAATTTATTCCTAAACCAAGATTCAAAAGAAATGTCAAAATCAACACTAGTACATAATCATCATTTGATATATATAATCTGATATGAAAACTTTTAAAAGAACTGAAGGAAAAACACCTCAGAAAATATTCCTTGAAATGAATGGCAGTGACAGCTACAACTAAGTTAAAACATGAGAAAGCCCATATCCTCCCCCACTCTTTCTGAATATCTCTGGTAGAATGTATGCTTTTCTTCAATCGTTAACTATATTTAAAGAATGATGCAGTGGCAGTCTGTCATAAACTATATGATTATTACTACCACATGCTAATTCTGCAGAGATCCAAAGCAATATATATTCTCTAAGTAAAAATCCTAGTTTACACACAACAGCAAATCACATGAGAATTGATAATATAGTGACTATTATAACCACATCTCAGCCATAATTTCTATTTAACCTGACTTTAAGAAATTCTAAACAATATTCATGTATTATCATTCTTATACATCTAATTATAGTTAATTTGATAGAAGATGGTTTTTATTTTCCTATTGAGAATTGTAAAATTGAGGGCAAAGATTTAAGTGATTTGCCCAAGAACTCAATAGCAGTAACTTTAAAAAGGACGTAAATGGGCTTTCATCACTAAGCACCCACATGTACTAAGCTATAAATATTTCTGTGCTATAAATTAATATTTCTTTTCTTTCTTTCTTTTTTTGGTACTGGGGATTGAATTCAGGGGCAGTCGACCACTGAGCCACATCCTCAGCCCTATTTTGTGTTTTATGTAGAGACAGGGTCTCACTGAGTTGCTTAGCACCTCACCATTGCTGAGGCTGGTTTTGAACTCGCGATTCTCCTGTCTCAGCCTCCCTAAGTGCTGGGATTACAGGCGTGCGCCACCAAGCCTGGCTTATAAATTAATATTTCTTTTGGCTAGTGCAATTCATTTCTTAAAACAATCTGTGCCATATAATTTCACAACTAAAGGTTTACCATTCACATCCTGGTCTTTGTGAGTAGCAAACTTCAGAATGTGAGCCAAACCTAGCTCAGCATCTATTTTTGTAAATGGAACTTTTATTGGAGTATAGCCAACACCTATTTGTTTACATATTGCCTATGACAGTTTTTGTGCCTATAATGGCAAGGTTAAATCATTGTGACGGATACCTTCTGGCTAGCAAAGCCTAAAATAGTTACTACCTGGTCCTTTCCAGCAATACACTATCAATCCCTGCTTTGTATGAATACTACGCCTGGAATAATGCATTACAGAGTCTATGCAGTAGCCCTGATGCAATTTATTGAATAAAGTATTATCTGTATTTGATAGATTAGAAAGATTGAGATTCAGTAATATATCCAAGGTCATGCTGCTTTTAAGTGACAAAGCATTCAAATCCAGATCTTTCCAATTTGAACAGTACTGGATCATGTACAATGATACCATGTATATTAAAGGTAGTAATAAGTGCCTCCCATAAGTCTCAAACATGTACATGAAAATATTATAGAAATCTTGGTTGTTGCTATTACAGAGTGAATATTAAACACACATATAGCGTGACTTTACATTCTCCTTAATTCTTTTTTTTAATACTTTATGTTTATTTATTTATTATTTTTATGTAGTGCTGAGGATCGAAACCAGTGCCTCGCCCATGCTGGGCGAGTGCTTTACCACTGAGCCATAACCCCAGCCCCTCTCCTTAATTCTTGTATATTAACTATGAATGCCTCCACCATTACCAGTCCCTCAAAATAAGATCTTTGTCAAACCCACTCTCATCATTTTCTATCAAAGTAGTACTCCTTTTATAGAATCAACTTAAAAGGCTATTTATTTTGTTATTTATTTATGTGGTCTCACTATGTTGCCCAGGCTAGTCTTTTTTTTTTTAATATTTTTTGTTGATGGATCTTTATTTTATTCATTTATTATTTATATGTGGTGCTGAGGATCGAACCCAGTGCCTCACGCATGCTAGGCAAGCGCTCTGCCACTGAGCTACAGCTGCAGCCCCCCAGGCTAGTCTTGAGCTCCAGTGAACCTCCTACTTTAAGCCCTCCAAGTTGCTGAGACTACAAGTGTGGACCAACACCAGCTAAAAGGTATATTCTTTTTTTTTTTTTCTTTTCTTTTTTTGGTAGTACTAGAGATTGAATCCAGGGCCTCACACATGATTGCAAATACTTTACCACTGAGCCACATCCCAGCTTCCTAAAAATCATATTCTTAATGATACTTTCTTTGATTTTATAATAAACATTATTTTTTCGTATGTTTGTTCCTAAATAGCATGTTACTGAAAACTCTGTTTAATATTTGCTTCATTCTATTTTCTTTTACTAATCTATTTCTATTTCCACTATATTATTATTTTATATTACTTAGGAGATTATTTCTTGGGCTGGGGTTATGGCTAATTGGTAGAGTGCTTGCCCAGCATGTGTGAGGCACTGGGTTTGATTCTCAGCATCGCATATAAATAAATAAAGGTCCATCAACAACTAAAATATGTATTTTAAAAAAGAGAGACAATTTCTTATTCATGCTTATATCCACCTCAACTTCCCTGTTCCAGTAGAAGACCTATCAAAGTTCCTCATAATAGTAAATATCCACTGAAACAGAATCCTGAAATTTGTACACCTAGTTCTGTTCTATGTTCCAATCTGTTGCTCATCATGCCAAGCTAGGTTGCCTCCAGTACATCTGTCCACTTTTCAGAAAGGCAAAAGGAAAGCTGGAAACTATTTAAAATGAAATACAGAATTTTCAATTACCAAATGTTCCATACGATATTCAGTTCTTTAAATGTGAACTCCTCTCTGTAACTTGTGATTTTTCTTTAAAAGACTAATATTTCATCAAGTTGATGATCAATATAATCTATTTCCCCATTTAATCTTTAAACTAAATTGGTCACACTCAAATCTTCTCACAAATAAACACAATGTTCCAAACTCGGCTGTTGGCAGCAGAACATGTTCACAATGAACAGCCCCCATCTTGGCAAGAATTAAAGAATTGGCTAATTACAGTACAATCTCCTGTATCTGTTTTCATTAGGATAAGAAACAACTGGATATACTGAAAAGCAAATAAACCAAAAAAGATATGTTGGGTTCTTTTGGCAAAGATGCTAGTCCTTCCTAAAGCACCTTAGGTTGAGTTTTCTCTGCCATGTGCATAATTTTTCTATGACAATAAGAAAAATTCCATGATAAGGGGTTGTGAGGAGACGGAACAGGTCCCATTGTACAAGCTAGCCAAGAGAAAAGTAGTAAGACAACAATGGAAGCTGGGCACAGCGGTGCACGCCTGTAATCCCTGCACTTTGGGAGGCTGAGACAGGAGAATAGCGAGTTCAAAGCCAGCCTCAGCAACGGCAAGGTGCTAAGCAACTCAGTAAGACCCTGTCTCTAAATAAAACACAAAATAGGGCTCGGGATGTGGCTCAGTGGTTGAGTACCCCTGAGTTCAATCCCCAGTACCAAAAAAAAAAAAAAAGAACAATGGAAATTTGCAGTGGGCATAGGTTTTACAAAAAGAAGATAAAGACACACAAAGTAAAAGCCAGTCCTTGCCACAAAAGAGATTAACTTTGCAGAAAAAAAAAATATACGAAATAACTTTAAAACAATAATAATGAACATCAGATTTTTAATTTTTGTGGTGCTAGGTATTGATCCCAAGGACCTTGCACACATGGGCAAGCTCTCTAAGAGAGAACTACATCCCCAACGCTTTTTGAGACAAGGTCTTACTAAATTGTTGAGGCTGGCCTCAAAATTGCAATGTTCCTGTCTCAACCTCCTGAGTACCTGGGAGAAATCATATCTTATACATAATAATTCCAAGTATTTCTTTTGGACTGAGGGTATAGCTCAGTGGCCAGAAGAATACCTGTTGAGTATATTCAAGGCCCTGAGCATCCCCAGCACCAAAATATATATATATATATATATAAATTAATAATTCTAGAAAAAATTTTCATCTCTCATTGCTATATTAAAAAATTATGACTACTATACTCTTGATCCATAAAACAAACACACAACACAATTTGGGCTTTAAGATTGAGCCACAGAGACTGAAGGGAAAAAAGAGGAGATGCTTTTTCACTTTTCTTCATTTGTATTCCACTTGCTTCTGAAAGTACTAAAGGAAACATGCAGTTAAACAAACATGTGCAGGCAGGGGTTGTAGCTCAGGGATAGAGCACTTGCTTTGCATGCACAATGTCCTTAATTCAACCCCAGCACTTAAAAAATAAAAAGTCCCTCCAACAATGTAGGAAAGAAAATGCATCTAGGCACTGAGGTGACCACATGACATTTAGACAAAAAAGATGTGAAACAATTTCAATCTTCTACCATTTTCTTACAATACAATAGAAAATTGTGTAAGGCCAAAGCAGGAGGATCACATTTGAGGCCAGCTTAAGACCTTCTCTCAAAAAATAAAAAAATAAAAATAAAAAAAATTAGTATCAAATGTATCTTTTGCTATGAGGTCTATCATAAAGTTGCTGAATAGACTATATTATAAATACTCATTCTTAGAGAAATTAGGGAATGAAAAAATAAAGTAGAATTCTGAGATATCTGTCCTGACTTTATCTTTAGTTCCTCATCTTTTAATAACAAAGGATGACAGTATTAAAGAACAAGATCTTATATATTTTTTCTCTTTTCCAGCTCAGAATGCAAACTGCAAGAACAAAATTGTGCCACTAGAGCAACAGCACAAACTCTCTGTACCTGCAAATCAATAATTTGTAACATTTCAGAAACAGGTAAAGGGATACTTCACAGATACCTAGACACCTATAGTTTAAGATAACACTTAACAATAAAAGGAAAAACGTCTGAGCCCAGCACAGTGGCGCACACCTGTAATCTCAACACTTAGGGAGGCTGAGACAGGAGAATCAAAGCCAGCTTCAGCAACAGCGAGGCACTAAAGAGACTCAGTGAGACCCTGTCACTACATAAAACACAAAATAGGGCTGGGGTGTGACTTAGTGGTCGAGTGCCCTTGAGTTTAATCCCCGATACCAAAAAAGAAAAAAAAAAAGTAAAAAAGTCTGTACTTGCTTTCTGCTGATTTTTGTTCTGCTGCACAATGCATAGAAATAACAGACTCTGAAGATGTAAAACAACTTGGTTACCAAGATCATAACTTTTAACACAACAGTGCAAAGAAAAAATTCTAAAATTTCTATTTTCCATTTGTTATTATAGTTATATAAATAATCTTATTTCTTCCTAGTGACTTAACTACAAATATTTCATATATTCTAGTCCAGGTCAATAGAACACTACCCTAGAGGCGGGGAACATTTCAACATAATTCACCTAAAAATGCTAGCTAAAATATGAAAATCATCTCAAGACAAAGTACCAATGAAAATAAATTCACGAGCAAAATCACAAAACAAAGCAAACCACTGACTGAGAGTCAGTAGAAATAATAAACATGAGCTGGGTACAGTAGTGCCTGCCTATAATCCCAGCAACTCAGAGGCCAAAGTAGGAGGATCACATTTGAGGCCAGCCTCAGCAATTTAGCAAGACCTTCTCTCAAAATAAAAAATAAAAAGGACTGGTGATGTAGCTCAATGGCAGAGGACCCCTGAGTTCTATCCCCAATACAGCAATACATAAATGGTGATGATGATGATGATAAAAACATGAAACTCAGACCATACAGACAATGGAATTATTGGGTAAAGAAATAAAATTTAAAGAAATAAAAATATTAAAAACATGACTTGAAATGCAATTAAATAAACTAAAAAAATAAAAAATAAAAAACATGCAGGGCTGGGATTGTAGCTCAGTGGTAGAGTGCTTGCCTCTCAGGCGTGAGGCCCTGGGTTCCATCCTTAGCACCACATACAAAGCAATAAAATAAAGACATTGTGTTCATCTACAACTAAAAAAAATTTTTAAAAAAATGCAATAGAAAAAAAAATTAAAAACAACAGAGGAATAAGACTTTATTCAATGAGTAGGAAGATATAAAAAGGAACACCTTATAGAATTTCCTGAAATGGAAATACTGTAATTAAAGTTAGAAACTCATTAGACAGGTTAAACAGCAAGGATGATATAAAGTTGAAGTGAGAAATATTATTTTAAACTGGAAGACAGATCCAAAGAATTTACCCAAATGCAACATGAAGACATAAAATAAGTGAAAAATGTGAAAGAGAAGTTAAGAAAGAAACAGGAAAGAGTGAGAATGTTTAACATACAGAGATCCAGAAGGAGAAAATGAGGAGAAGGGTCAAGAAGCAATATTTGAAGAAGTGATAGCTAAAATTTTTCATGCTTCATGAAAACCACAGAGTCTCAGATATAGGGAGCCCATAAATCCAAAGTGGGGATTAATAAAACTAAACTACTCTCTATATATTATCATGAAACTGAAGAACACCAAAGACAAAATATTTTAGAGGCCCCAAGAGAGAAAATATCTGTTAGTGAACCTCTAAAGTATATAATTTAGGAAGATGGAAATTTGGAAGAAAGATCTGAGATGCTAGTCATAAGCAGGAAGATGAATAAGTGTAAACAAATGTTGATCATATACAACAGTAACAATGATTTTTTAAAATATTTTTTTAGTTGTAGATGAACACAATACCTTTAATTCACTTAGTTATTTTTATGTGGTGTGGAGGGTGGAACCCAGTGCCTCACACATACAAGGCAAGTGCTCTACTGTTGAGCTACAACCCCAGCCCACGGTGATATCTTATAGAATTAAAGAAAAAGTAGAATTAAAATATCATACAACAAACAATTTCCTTTAAGGAAGATTGTCAGAGATCAAGAATTCAGAAGTCCTGGGGCTGGGATTATGGCTCAGTGGTAGAGCACTTTCCTGGCATGCGTGAGGCACTGGGTTCAATTCTCAGCACTACATATAAATAAATGAATAAAAATAAAGGTCTGGACTGGGATTGTCGCTCACGGGTAGAACGCTTGCCTCGTATGCGTGAGACACTGGGTTTGATCCTCAGCACCACATAAAAATAAACAAAGAAAATTGTGTCCGTCTACAACTAAAAAATATTTTTTAAAAATAAATAAATAAAGGTCCATTAACAACTAAAAAGATATTTAAAAAAAAGAATTCAGAAGTCCTTGTAGTCTCAGTAAACTGGATAAATATTATTGACTTTGAATTTTAGGTTAAATATGTATGTTAATGTTTTTATTTTTATTTATCTTTTTACTTCGCGTGTGCGTGTGCGTGTGTTAGTGAGTCTTAAATCCAGGGGCTCTCTACCATTAAGCTACATCCCTAGCTGTTTTTATTTTGAGAGACAGGGTCTTACTAAGTTGTCAGGGCTGGCCTCAAACTTGGTAATCCTCCTACCTCAGCCTCCCATGTAGCTAGGATTATACATTTGTGCCACCATGCCTCCTTGAAAGGTAGATTTTATTCCAATTATAATTATTGTTATAACTGATACAGATTCATTCCTACAATTTTTTAAAATTATCCTATTTTTCTATTTGTCATCACTGTTGTTCTAGAACTAGTGGCTTTTTTGCTCATTTCTGCTCCTGCTGCTGCTCCTCTTTCTCCTTCATTTTCTTTCTCTTGTCCTTCTTTGGAATGTTTACACATTTCTTGTATTGGTTATTCTAAAAATATTAACATACAGCCAGGCCCAGTGGCACATGACTGAAATTTCAGCAAGTAATTTCAGCATGAAGCCCTAGGTTCAGTCCCCAGTACCCTCCCCCTACAACTCTATTCTTAAATACACTAAATATCTCAAAGCAGTTTTCACAGTTTAACTAGCATTTTAGATAACTTATGGTTTGAAATATTTCCAAACAAAATAAACTTTCACACAAGAAGTGTTATTGAGATAAATAGGTTACCACACAATAATACAAAGTTCAATTTATCAGGAAAACAATAATTCTAAACTTATGTGCCAAATAGCAGAACTCTAGAATATTTTTTAAGAACACCAGAATTGCATGGATAAATCAACTATCATATTAGGAAAAACTAACTCATCTCTTTGAGAAATCAGACAAAAAATTACTAAAGATATTAAAAACTGAATGACACAATTAACCAATTTTACTTCCTGATATTTCTTTGTTGATTCTTTTTTTTTTAAGAAATTTTTTTATGGACACAATGTCTTTATTTTATTGCTTTGTACGTGGTGCTGAGGATCAAACCCAGGGCCTCACGCATGCAAGGCAAGCGCTGTACCGCTGAGCTACAATCCTAGCCCTTTGTTGATTCTTTTTATTCCAGTACTCTGCCACTGAGGTACATTGCTAGCCCTTTATTTTTATTTATATATATATTGGGGGTGGGTACTGGGGATTGAACTCAGAGGTACTCAACCACTGAGCCACATCCCCAGCCCTATTTTGTGTTTCATGTAGAGACAGGGTCTCACTGAGTTGCTTAGCACCTCACCGTTGCTGAGGCCGGCTTTGAACTCTCGATTCTCCTGTCTTAGCCTCCCAGAGTGCTGGGATTACAGGCATGTGCCACCGCACCTGTCTTAATATATTTCTAGTTATCAATGGATCTTTATTTTATTTATTTATATGTGGTGCTGAGAATCGAACCCAGTGCCTCACACATGCTAGGCAAGTGCTCTACCACTGAGCCATAGCCCCAGCCCCTAGTCCTTTACTTTTATTTTGAGACAGAGTCTTGCTAAATTGCCCAGCTGGCCTCAAACTGATAATACTCCTGCCTCAGCCTCATGAGTAGCTGGGATTACAGGCACACTCTACCACACCTGGCTATTATTACTATTATTATATATTTTTTTTGCAGTGTTGGGGATTGAACATGCTAGGCTAACACTCTACAACTGAGCTAAATCCCCAGTCCATCATCATATATCAGCCTACACCCAACAAATGGAGAATACAGGTTCTGTTCAAGCACACATGATATACTTTTGATAAATGACCACTCCTCCTGCCTCAGATTCCTGAGCCTCTGGGACTACAGGTGTGCCACCATGCTCCGCCTAAAACATTTCCTTTAAAGTATATTGACTAAGCCGGGCGCTTATATTGTCTCAGCCTTCCAGCACTTTGGGAGGCTAAGACAGGAGAATCATGAGTTCAAAGCCAGCCTCAGCAATGGTGAGGTGCTAAGCAACTCAGTGAGACCCTGTCTCTACATAAAACACAAAATAGGGCTGGGGATGTAGATCAGTGGTTGAGTGCCCCTGAGTTCAATCCACAGTACCAAAAAAATAAAAAATGAATTAAAAAAATAAAGTATATTGACTAGCAGCTGGGGTGTGGCTCAGTGGTAGAGCATATGCCTAGCATGTGTTAGGCACTGGGTTCAATTCTCAGCACTGCATATAAATAAATGAATAAAATAAAGGCCTATCAACATCTAAAAAAAATTTTTTTTAAGTATATTGACTAAACTTCTTTATAAGCCGGGCGCAGTGGCGCAAGCCTGTAATCCCAGCACTTTGGGAGACTGAGACAGGAGAATTGTGAGTTCAAAGCCAGCCTCAGCAATAGCGAGGCACTAAGCAACTCAGTGAGACCCTGTCTCTATATAAAACACAAAAAATAGGGCTGGGGATAATGGCTCAGTGGTCGAGTGTCCCTGAGTTCAATCTCCAGTACCAAAAACAAACAAACAAAAACCTTCTTTATAAAAAGCAAAAAATCTTTAAATAAACACACACACACACAATGATTTTTTAGCACTCCTGGGATTGAGCCCAGGGCCTTGGCATGCTAGCTAAGTGCTCTATCATTAAGCTACATCCCCTTTTTATTTTACTATGAGACAGGATCTTACTAAATTTCAGCGTCTGGCTTTAAATTTGCCATTCTTCTACCGCAGCCTCCTGAGTAGCTGGGATTACAGGCATGCACCACAGCACCTGGCTCACAATTTCTTTTTTGCGGGGTGGGGGGGGGCGGCGGGTGCAGGGAGTGGTACTGGGAATTAAATTCAGGGGCACTCAACCACTGAGCCACATTCCCAGCCTTTTGTATTTTATTTAGAGACAGGGTTTTACTGAGTTGCTTAGCATGTGGTTGTTGCTGAGGCTGGCTTTGAACTCATAATCCTCCTGCCTCAGCCTCCCAGGCTGCAGGGATTACAGGCATGCGCCACCACATCTGGCCATACAGTTTCTTTAAAAAAAAAAACAAAACTAATCAAACCAAAAAGAATCTCTCTAGTACTATGGGACTGGTATTGTAGATACCCTAAAACCTATCAGTCTACCTTAATCTTGTAATGAAGAATTTGAAAAGTTATGTTTTTCTGGAAGTAGTAAGGAGTATTTTCTTAAAAATAGAAAAATGCCACAAGGCACATTACACATTCCCTATAATCCCAGCCTTAGAAGGCTGAGACAGGAAGATTCCAAGTTTAAGCCTAGACTGAGCAACTATTTCAAAATAAAAAGGATTGGGGATATAGCTCTGTGGTAAACATAAAATTGGGTAGTTCAATACCTGTGACAGGGTGGGGAGTGAGAGAGTAGGGTATGAGCCTAGGGCACTGCAGAAGCAAAAGATATCTCTGATTTGCCTATTCATTCCTTTTGTTTTGGAGGCGGGTGATACCAGGGATTGAACTCAGGGGCACTCGACCTCTCAGCCACATCCACAGCCCTATTTTGTATTTTATTAAGAGACAGGGTCTCACTGAGTTGCTTAGCACCTTGCTTTTGCTGAGGCTGGTTTTGAACTCTCAATTCTCCTGTCCCAGCCTCCCGAGGTGCTGGAATTATAGGTGTGCGCTACCACGCCTGGCCCTACTATTCTTTTTTTAAGACCTAGCCTCAGAAGTTCCAAAATGTGATGTGCATGGTGGCACATGCCTATAATCCCAGCAACTGAGGAGGTTGAGGTAGGAGGATTGCAAATTCAAGTCCAGCGTGGGTAATTTAGTGAGGTCCTGTCTCAAAATAAAAAAAGGCTAGGGGGGAGACTTTATGAATTATTAAATGTTAAGTGAAAACTGCTTTTAAAAATGGGCTGGGAGTGTATGTAGCTCAGTGGTAAAGTATCCCTGGGTTCAATCCCTGACACTAGGGGGTGGGGAGTTATTCCATCATATTCTATTGGCCCAAAAGAAAAAAATTAGACTTTTTTATTTGAGGAGGGGTGTTGGGGATCAAACCCAGGATCTTGCAAATGCCAAGCAAGTGCTAGACTCTTTCTTAACATGAAAAACAGCATTCAGCCAGGCACAGTGATACATATCTATAATCCCAGCCATTCCTGAGGTTCAGAGAGGAGGATCTTATGAAAAATAGAAAGTTTGGTGGTCCACTTTCAGAATATAGTATTTAGCCTTATTGGGATGTAAGATCCAATCCCAGTCAGCCTGCCTCCATTTTAAAATTAACCAATCTTACACATTATAACTCCAAGCTCCTCCTGTCAGGGCAAGGGGCAGCTGCTGTTATGGATAAAAGCAGGTAGAATGCCTGCCCAAGTGTGCTTGCTTGCTGGATTTTCTTCGGCAGCACCTTTGCTACAGAAATAAAGTTTGCCTTGTTGAGCTACTTCTGAGCACGTGTTCAATTCCTTGCAGCATCCCAATATTTCTAACAATCTCAATTTTGATGTCAACCTAAGCCATTTAGCAAGACCCTCTGTAACAGCAACTTTGTGAAACTCTTTTTTGGGGGAAGAGGGTGTTTGGTACCAAGGATTGAACCCAGGGGCGCTTAACCACTGAGCCACATCTCCAGCCCTTTTATATTTTGAGATTAGGTCTCAGACACTAAATTGCTTAGGACTTCACTAAATAGCTGAGGTCAGCTTTGAACTTGCAACCCTCTTATGTCAGCTTCCCCAGTCACTGGGATTACAGGTTTGCAACAACATGCCCAGCTAGACCCTGTATTAAATTAAATAAAAAGGACTGGGTATATAGCTCAGTGGTAAAGCACCCCTGGGTTCAACCCCTGGTAGGGGGCCTGGGGAAGGGATAGCATACAATGTATGGAAAGGAAAGGAAGTGATGCTGTCAGCAACTGTTCAACTACCATGACTGGTCTTTTGTTTAGGATCTTCCTTTACCACCAGATCATGAACTGTTATGGCAGAAATTATAACTGCCTTTCTTTTTTTAAAATAACTCTTTCTTTTTTTTTTTAAACATTTTTTTTAGTGGTAGATGGACACAATTTCTTTATTTATTTGTTTTTATGTGATGCTGAGAATCGAACCCAGTGCCTCACGCATGCAAGGCAAGCGCTCTACCACTGAGCCACAATCCCAGCCCCAAAATAACTCTTTCCTAATGATATGCAAAAAACAGTGACGGCCACATAGTAAGCATTCGGTAAATGTTTGCTGAATTAATTCATTTAGTCTATAAAATTTTCCAAAAAATTTCAAAAGTACATTAAAACTGCCATGCATTTTGCTAGAATGAAAATTCTAGTGTCTGACTTCAAGAAATGTATTCTGGGGACTGGGGTTGTGGCTCAGTGGTAGGGCACTTGCCTAGCACATGTGAGGCATTGGGTTCAATTCTCAGCACCACATAGAAAGTAAAGAGAGTCATTGTGTCCAACTAGAACTAAAAAAAATTTTTTTAAAGAAATATTTAGTAACAATGACCAAAACAAAACAAACAAAAACCCCAAACCTCACAAACTCTGATCATTTCAAAATATTCTGATACAAGATGTATAGAAGAATATAGGCAAGACATCTAACTCAATCTTGGGTAGTAGAGGTGAGACAGTGGTGGTGGCAATAGTCAGGGAAAAGAACTGAAACCTGAGAAATTAGGCTATTTGATAAAATGAAAGTATGGGATTAAACAATAATTACTTGCTTAATGTCTGAAATAGGGAATAGAGTTTATGTGTGTCACATCAGAAAGTAATATACTAGATATCTGCATGGTATACATATATTTGAAGGGTTACATCTGGGAGTCATTTAAGAAAGAATGAAAATACAGATAACTTTTGTTCAAACAGTAGGTTGCTGTCAAGTGAACAAGAAAAGCACTATTGGGGTCATTAATTGATTTTTCAGATACAGTACCCTACAATGATAATAGAAAGCTAACTAGTGAATTTTGTGGTTCCTGGTATTAACTTACGGAGACATATGACAAAAGCACTGTAAATTTAACTACTGGAGAGAAGAATGTAAATAGGAAAACAAGCTAGAAGGCAAAGAGTAATGAAAACCTGAACTAAGGTGGCTGCAACAAGAATGGAGAAAGAATGAAACCTGAGAGCCATTTCAAAGTTAAAAAATGTGGATCACTAAATAGGGGTGGGGATAGAAAAAATGAGCATAAGCCTGAAGAAACTCTCAAGAGGTGTTACTAGATAAGAGGCAGAATCTGATTTGGATGTATCAAATGAAAAATGAAATGTTTATGATCTTTTAGAAATATGGTTTAAGTTTTAGTGAGAGTGTACAGCTAGAGGTATACAAGTCTATCAGCATAAAAAGACTTTGAAAGAAAAGGTAATTTAATTGTTTTTATTAGTCATTCTCTCAGTCTGAAACAGATATACATTTATATGTTAGGTTTGAGAATCCATATTGTGGTATGTCATTTTGAAAATTCTCAATTTTAAGGATACAAAGGCAATGTAATCAAATTCATTATGTGGATTAATTCGTCTGATTTAACTGGTTAGCTCTGTGGCATTGACAAAAAGCAAATTTACCAAAAATCATTTTAGCTAAAGGTCAAGTCACTGAATTCACTCCTTTAGCTCTCTAGATGACCCATTTAATCTCATAAAAGCATTAAAGGAATATTCAATTTGTTTTCCCTAACTGCATGCTATTTTTTACCAGAGGAAAGGCAGAGAAAGGGAAAGAACAGGCCTAAAGTCTCCAAATTCTCCAGTGATAAAGAATATATTCATTGTGATTACATACTCTAATATAAAAAATTATTTTCCGTCTACCTCTTCAAAGGCAGTAGGAACTGAGAAAGAAACAAATTGAACATTCTTTAAATGTTACTAAGAAGATGAAAACTGATCAACTAAAACTAACTAAAAAGAAGTAAACTCAGGGAATTGGCATTTCAGAAATGTACTGCTTTTGCTGAATAAATGTACCCTTTTTTCCTTAAAATTAAATGCGAAGCTATACCCATAATGAAAGATTCTATCTGACTGTAGAAAGTCATTCTTTTGTCTAGGATACACAAATAACTAGTTACCTTGCTAATCTTTAGGAAAAAGTGTAACTCTTGGGATGAAAATGAAAGACAAAGAGTTTATGCAGTTTAATGGGCTGAAATATGGCAAAAATAGAACATGGAACAAGGGTTTGTGTAGAGAACCGGCATTTTCATCTTTTAAAGAAAACTGTTATCCCTGACCATGGCAAAAGGCATTATTTTTAAGATCCCTGAATTTCAAATTACTGGCTTTTTTTTTTTGGCACCAGGGATTGAACTCAGGGGTAATGAGGGGTTACCCTGAGCCACATCCCCAGCCCTATTTTGTGTTTTATGTAGAGACAGGGTCTCACTGAGTTGCTTAGCACCTCGCCATTGCCGAGGCTGGCTTTGAACTCGCGATTCTCCTGTCCCAACCTCCCAAAGTGCTGGGATTACAGGCGTGGGCCACCATGCCCAGCTTCAAATTACTTTTTTTAAAGCATTGTTTTGTTCTTTTATAATCAAAATTTTCAGCCGGGTGCGGTGGCGCAAGCCTGTAATCCCAGCACTTAGGGAGGCTGAGACAGAAGAATCGTGAGTTCAAAGCCAGCCTCAGCAATGGTGAGGCGCTAAGCAACTCAGTGAGACCCTGTCTCTACATAACACAAAATAGGGCTGGGGATGTGGCTCAGTGGTCAAGTGCCCCTGAGTTCAATCTCCAGTACCAAAAAAAAAAAAAAAGATAAATATAATCAAAATTTTCCTTTTCATATTTCAGGAAATAACAATAATTATGAGTTGTGCATAATAATTTCCAGTAATAAACACATTTAATAATTCTACAACTGAAATAGCTACTAACATCTAAATTATTAACTGAATATATATTATATAAGAATTAGATGTCTGAATTAGCAATGGTATTATTGTGTATATTCTCTTCACAATACTAAAACTTATATTTAAGACATCCAAAAATTTAGATTCACATTTAGGTATTAAAAATTTCTAATTCAGCTGGGCCCTTTGGCACATGCCTATAATCCCAGCAACTTGGGAGTTGAGGCAGGAAGATCATAGTTGGAGGCCAGCCTCAGAAATTTAGCAAGACCCTCAGCAACTTAGCAAGACCTTGTCTCAAATTAAAAAATAAAAAATGTCTGGCAATATGGTAAAAAGTGGTAAAGCGCCCGAGTTAAAATCCCCAATACAAAACAGTCAAATCCTAATCCGTTTTCCATTTTTTTTACGAAAACATTTACTCATTAAGTGAAACAATTTCTATATTGTTTATGTATGCTCTCTAGATCCCTTGGAATGGCAAATACTACACAAAGGAAAATACTACAGGATGATTAGTCCATGGACTCCAAGAATAATTTTTTTAAAATATTTTTTTAGTAGTCATTGACTATTTATTTACTTATATGCAGTGCTGTGAATTGAACCCATTGCCTCACACATGCTATACAAGTGCTATACCACTGAGCTACAACCCTGGCCCATACTTCTTAAATCTACAGAGAAAAGTCAGTCTATAGACTCTCATGTTAAAAAACAAATTTCGGGCCAATAATGTGTTAGTATTTAAGTTGTATATTCAGAGAACTTCTGCCCGAAATACCTAACCTAATATAAACTATTACTGAGGGAATCTTGCCATTATAACTTTTACCTGGTCTGGCAGCCAGTGGGTTTGGGGAGTCATACATCCCTGTATACCATCTTTGCCACTTAATACTAGTTTTATGACTCTGGGAAAGTTATCAAACTTAGTTCTGAGTCTTGAGTTACTTACCTAATTGAATTGTGTGAGAATTAGACACAATTATGCAAAAATACTCTGGAACATTGTCAGTGTCAATGTCAGATGCTATTACTATTAAATGGGCCAACATCATCTCCTCTCCCCCAAAATTCCCAAAGTAAAATTACATAACTACTCTCTAGTTGGTTTTCATTATAAATTTAAGAAATATTTCTAAAAAATTATCTAAGGAAATTATCCAATGGAAGGCTAACAGGTGATGCACAAAGATTTTAACTGCAATGTAATTTAATACTAAAAATTAGAATGAACTCAAATTTTCAAAATAAGGGATAGATTTATCAAATTAGGTACAGTCTATAAATGAAACACTAGGCAATAACAACAAAAAATATGGAAATCTACATAGCAATGAAAAATGTCTATCTTATACCAAGTGAAAAGGGCAAAATACATAATACACAGTATAACAAACTCCATAAAATTTATATGTCTATGGAAAGTGGACTACAGAAACACATAGTGTAGTTACACAAGAATAGCAAAATTATGCATCACTTTCTCTTTCATCCACAGCTTCATATCTTTTAAATTAGAAATAAAAGTTACACTATTCCTTTAAAAATTCAATTGCCAAGACAATCTGATGAGGAAAGAACAATTTTTCCAACTTATGGTGCTAGGACAACTGGACATCTACATGCCAAAGAATAAAACTGGACCCCCCCCCCACCCCCAACATATATATTATCTCAAAATGGATCAAGAGTTTAAAGTGAAACTAGAGGCAAGAGTTTAAATAAAACTCTTAGGAGAAAACACAATCTTCATGAATTTAGGTTAGGCGAACACCAAAAACACTATTTAAAAAGTTAATCCACAAATTGGACTGTATCATAACTAAAACATTGTGTTGCAAATGACACCATCAGGAAAGTGAAAAACACACTGAACAGGAGAAAACATTTATAAACCATGGGATTGAGGATGTAGCTTTGTGGTAGAGTGTGCACTTACAGTATAATGAGGCCCTGGGTTCAACCTCCAGCACAAAAAAAAAGAAAAAAGAAATTTGGTTTACAAATCTGCTCAAGTTCTTATATCCAAAATGTATAAAAACTCAATAATAAAAGATGACCCAATTAAAAAATTATTGTTATGGTTTTGGTATTAGGTGTCCCCAAAAAGCTCATGTGTAAGACAGTGCAAGAAAGTTTAGAGGTGAAATGATTGGGTTATGAGAACCTTAACCCAATCACTGAATTAATCCCCTCATAGGGATTGACTAAATGGTGACTGTAAGCGGATAAGATGTGGCTGCAGGAGGTGGGTCATTGGGTATGTGCCTTTGGTGTACATATATTGTGAGCTGAGCACTGTCTGTCGGTGTCTCTCTCTCTCTTTTTGCTTCCTGGTGCCATGTCCTGAGCTGGCTTCCTTCTGCTATACTTTTCCACCATGATCTGCCTCACCTCCAGCCCCAAAGAATGGAGTTGGTTGTCTGTAGACCTAAAACCACTGAGTCCCAAAATAAAATTTTCCTCTTCTAATTGTTCTAATCAGGTCTTTTGGTTAAAGCAGTAAACCACTTAAACTACTGCCTCTTAAGAATTCATCAAAAATTTTCACTTTTCTAAAAAAAAAAAATTTATAGTTGTAGATGGAGAGTATGCCTTTGCTTTTTTTATTTTTATGTGGTGCTAAGAATTGAACCCAGTGCCTCACATGTGCTAGGCAAGTGCTCTGCCACTGAACCACAACCTCAAACCTTTTTTTTTTTTAATTCTCCCTTCTTCTGAGCTAAAAAGTCTGTCTTCCTATCATTGTTGGTCCCAGAGCTGCTTTATGGCTCAAATTAAGTCTAATTCTTTTTCCATATAAAAAAGAACACATTCTATTGTCATTTGGACATATATTTCTTCAAATGTGGTACCTAAATCTGGATACATACTATGTGTGGCCTAACCAAGCTTGAAAAAAAATGTAATAATTCAATTTTACAGGCAAATCATGTTACTAATTCATATTAAATCTACTAACAGTAAAATTCCCTTTGTCATAAGTACTGCCATTAGGCTATTTATCTTTTGTAAATTCTTCTTTCAATTGATTTTTTTTCCAACTTAAATGCAAGATTAGATATTTAGTTATGTTGAATTCCTTATTTATACCAACTTATTAAGATATTGTTGCTATAGACTTCCAAGTTATTTTCATTGCTTGTATAAAGATTCATCAAGCTTTGTATCACGTTTGAATTGTGGTCAACGTGCTGCTAATATCCTTAACTCAAACGTACCTCCAATCTTCTGGCATGTGCCTATTCTCAATAATCCTAAAATTTCAGTTTTCTCACATATAAGTACTCACAACATCCTCAGATATAATAAGTTCAGGTTAGGCAACAAAGTCATATTGAGCAGTTAAGAAATTTTTTCTTTTCCTTTTTTTTGGTACTGGAGATTGAAATACAGGGTGCTTAAACACTGAGCCACATCCCAAACCCTTTTATATATTTTATTCAGAGACAGGGTCTTGTTGAGTTGCTTAGGGCCTCACTAAATTGCTGAAGCTGGCTTTGAACTTGCAATCCTCCTGCCTCAGCCTCCCAAGCCACCGGGGTTACAGGCATGTGCCATGGTGCCCGGCAAAAAGTTTTCTTAATTTCACCTACCTTGGACTTTACCAAATGAATTTTTGCTATTATAAAGATTGTTCTCCCTGGGCTGGGGATATAGCTTAGTGGTATAGTGCTTGCCTAAAATGTACAAGGCTCTGGGATCCATCACCAGCACTATAAAAAAGGAAAATTAAAAAAGAACTAAAAGATTGTTCTCCTTGATAGAAAATATGGAAAGCCAACAGGAGTTATTAACATTAAATAGGCATATAGAGTCCTTATTCCTGTTTGGCTAGTAAAGTTTTTACAATTATCTTTAACATACTCTTCATATCTGTTAATTCTGAATTTTAACTTTTCTTACACACTTAATAAATGTATCATTTTTCTGCATTCATCTTCTACAAATATTGCAGTCCCCTTTATAGTGAATGCCTAAAGCTGCAGATGGTATTGAACCCCAATAGATACCAAGGTTTTTTCAATACACATATACCTAAAGTTTAATTTATAAATTGGGCACAGTAAGAGATTAATGACTAATAAAACAGAACAATTAAATCAATACATTTAGCTGGGCGTGGTGGCTCAAGCCTGTAATCCCAGCACTTAGGGAGGCTGAGACAGGAGAATCACGAGTTCAAAGCCAGCCTCAGCAATGGTGAGGCGCTAAGCAACTCAGTGAGACCCTGTCTCTACATAAAACACAAAATAGGGCTGGGGATGTGGCTCACTGGTCGAGTGCCCCTGAATTCAATCCCCAGTACCAAAAAAAAAAAAGTTATTTAAATACTGTCTGTCTCAAAATATCTTTTTTCCCCTTTAATCTTCAGCACTCTGGATTGAACCCAGGATGTTACATGTGCTAGACAAAAGCTCTACCACTGAGTACCCTAAGCTGTCAAAACAGCTTACTATGCTATATTTATCCTTTTTTGTGTGTGATGTCAGATAATACAAGGCCTATGTGATGAGATGAAGTAAATGACATCAGCATTGCGATGTAGAGTTGGGCTATGAAATAAGGGTTACTTGAATACAAGCATTGCAGTAACATAGCAGACAAGATAAAGAAGATAGTTACTAAATGATTCATGGATGCTAATGTGTATAGCACTGATAATGCTGGACAAAGGGATAATTTGTGTCCTGAATGGGATGGATCAGGACACTGAGAAACGTCATTGTATTACTCAGATTAGCATGCAACTTAAAATTATTTATGGGGCTGGGTTGTGGCTCAGTGGTAGAGCACCTTGTCTGGCACTTGTGAAGCCCTGGGTTCAATCTCCAGCACTACAAAAAAAAGGAATTATTTTATTTTCATTTACTATTTTTTGGACCAGGGTTGACCATGGGTCACTGAAACATTGAAAGAGAAACTGTAGATAAGGGGGATTTACTGTATCCTTTATAAAACTTGAGTTGAAACTGTTTTGAGTAGTCAGGCCTAGTGACACACACCTGTAATTCTAGAGGCTGAGGAGGCTGAGGCAGAAGGTTCTAGAGTTCAAAGTTAGCCCAGGCAACTTAGGGAGGCCATAAGCAAATTAGTGAGACAATGTCTCAATATAAAAAATAAAATGTGCTAAGAATGTGGCTCAGTGGTTAAATGTCCCTTGGTTCACTCCTTGGTACCAAAAAAAAAAAAATGTTCAAGTAGATGTGTAGTAGTTTTGGTTCCTTTTGCCTTTCAAAAAGCTCACTGTTGTAATTTATAATTGTATAACTATGCAATTATCGCTTAGTGTTTCCCAACTTTCCTAGTCTTAGCACTACATATTTTTAGATTAATGTTTAATTTTTTCTTCCTTCAATCTGGACTACATATGCATGTGGCTACTTCTAGAATTCTCCACCCTACATCACAAACTTTATAATGATGTGGTCATTTTATCTCCAGAGTTTCTATCTTTTCTGTACACCAAGCAATTATTCCTTATTAGCCATAAATGGATCCACAGCAGAAGAATCCTTCATTGCATCCTTTACCTTCCCCATATTTACTAAACATTTTTTTGTTGAAAAAAAGTAAAAACACAGTAAGCAGAAAAAATATTTTTAAATCTAAAATTGTACCACCCAAAGAAAACGATTGCTAGTGATTTGATGTATATCCCTCAAGATTTTTTCTCATATATTTTTTTCTCTTACATTTTAAGACAGAAAATGTCAGCAATACAAGAATTTGTCAAAAATCCAACATTAGGTTTTAAATTCATTTGGCTGGCCCTGAAGGCCACTGAAAATTCTGCACTTTTTGTTTAGATGTTTTTCCTATCCAAAAAATATCCTTTTCCAAATAAATCTCACATTCATGCTATAGTCAATTATATCTACCACCAGATTCACAGCTTTCAATTTAAGTATTTTGACACAATTAGAACTCCTTTCACAAACTCACCAATCTTCCTAATTGTAAGTTATTTAGGGCTGGGATTGTGGCTCAGTGGTAGAGTACTGGCCTCACACATGTGATGCACTGGGTTTAATCCTCAGTACCACATAAAAAGAAAGAAAGAAATTTGAACGCGGTGGCACATGCCTATAATCCCAGAGGCTTTGAAGGAAAAGCCAGGAGGATTTCGAGTTCAAAGCCAGCCTCAACAACAGTGAGCCACTAAGCAACTCCATGAGACTCTTTCTCTAAATAAAATACAATATAGGGCTGGGGATGTGGCTCAGTGGTTAAGTGCCTGAGTTCATTCCCCATTACCCCCCAAAATTTTAAATTTAAAAAAAAAAAAGTATTGTGTCCATTTTTTAAAAAATGTTTATTTTTTAGTTGTAGGTGACAGAATATCTTTATTTTATTTTTATGTGGTGCTGAGGATCGAACCCAGTGCCTTATGCGTGCTAGGCGAGCACGCTACCACTGCGCCATAATCCCAGCCCATCGTGTCCATTTTTTACAAAGTTATTTAATTATCAGAAGTAAAAATTAGATATATCAACTTTAAGTAGCAGAAGGTAATGGTATGCAATATAAAATTAATTACCAAAGAATAAATATAGTTAAAAATATCTACAGGAAAACAGAAAATGAGAAGCAAAGTAGGTTGGTCAGACCCTTTTAAGCATGCCACAAATCCCAGAAGTCATAAAGGAAAAAAAAAGTTAATCTAACAAAGTAATAAAAATGAAACTTCCATACATCAAAAGATTTCATAATTAAGTTTTCAAAAACAACTTACAGACTGAGAGAATCCATTTGGAACATACTATCCAGGAAGATAATACCCATTATGCATAAAGATTTCATACAAATCAATAATAAATATAAAAATAAAAGTTAATGAAGAATATAAACCAGTAATTCATAGGGGAAAAAATCACCAATAAACACATGAAAAGTTGTTAAATTAGTAGTGCAAAAGTTGACTAAAACAGGTATCAAGTTGGCAACTTACTTTCAAATGGCTCACAGAAAACAAAAGTTATTTTTTACTATGCTTACAATTTTGCTATATAGTTGAGACTTAAAGAAAATTAATAAACAAGCAAAAGAAGAAAAATTAATACATTCAAGTTAAACATAATTGTTTGCTCACTTGGGTTGACCAAAGTCAGGTTGAACATATCTAATGTTAATAGCATCCGGAAACCTTTAATCTCATATACTATTGGAGTTAATGTAAACTGATATATTCTTTTTGTAGGATAATTTGAAGAATTAAAAATTTGGGGGGAAGGGTGGAAATGTAGCTCAATGATAGCACCTGCCTAAAGTGCAAAGCCCTGGGTTCAATCTCTAGACACACACACACACTCTCACACACACACACACACACACACACACACACACACACACAAATGTTTTTCAATGTGCATACCTTATATTCCAACAGCTTCAATTCCAGGAATTCATTCTACAAAAATAAAGCAGATGTGCACAAAGATCTACATATAACAAGGCCACTGCAATTATGGTGATGCATACCTATAATCCCAGCAACTAGGGAGGGTGAGGCAGGAGGATTCCAAGTATAAGGCCAGCGTAGGCAAGACCTTGTCTCAAAATAAACCAAATAATAAGAGTTGAAGGGATACAGATCAGTGGTAGAACACCCTGGGTTTGATCCCCAGTACTATAAAATAAATAAATATCACTATTGTAGTGCCAACTCTAAAGCTACACTGTATCACTTCATAGCCTAGCCATTTTCCAGTTGTGTTAATTTAAACAAATCTCTTCCTTCTGTACCAAAATTTCCTCACCTGTACTATATGGAGGATAGCAAAGCCTATTTCATTTGGTTGTTGGGAGGATTAAATGAATTAATGTATGCAAAGTACTTGGACCAGTGTTCTACAAGCTTTATTTAAGCATTTCTTATCTTTATTATTGTAAAAGCAGCTTAAGTTTATAAAACTATGGTATCACACCAGAAATAAAAGAACTACCTGGATGAAGATTTATATTAGACTTGCTTGCTACAGCTTATTCTAGTCCTTATCAAATTCAAATCCATAAAAAAAGAGCATTCTATCAACAATTTCATATTTTAAAAAACTACAGATAACATAAGTAATTCTAGAATACAATGTGTTATTAAAGAAAGGTAAGTAGAGCCGGGCTCAGTGGAGAAGGTCAATAATCCCAGCACTATGCTGAGGCTGGCTTTGAACTCGCAATTCGCCTGTCTCAGCCTCCCTAAGTAATGGGATTACAGGCGTGCGCCACCGCGCCCAGCTGACATGTGTTTTTAACATCACTATTTCAAACTCAAAACAATTATTTCCTACCTCCTAAATTTTATTTTATATGATTTAAAATCTGAGTCATGGTCTTGTGTTGTCCTACATATCCCTCCCCAGCCTGATGTGCTTTCTGTTTCTCCAAATATATACTTTAGTACATTGATCTTCTGAGAGATAAGGTCACACATACAGTGGATACTGATAGAAAAAAAACATACTTCTCATTTCACAAATCTTTAGGAAGTAAATAAAATTTAAACCTAGTTGAAATAGGAACACTTCAGGCAGTTTTTAGTTCTAAAATCTCCACACAGTTTGCTTTAGGTAGCATGGAGAGAGAGTGAATGAGGTGGAAAGAGAAAGAGGAGGAGGGTTGGGAGAGGCAGAGACATTCTATGATTTAGAAACCATTGTTCTTTTTTTTAAATTTCTTTCCTTTTGTGTGTGTGTGTGTATGTGTGGTGCTGGGGATTGAACCTTGTGCGTGTGAGGCAAGTACAAAACTATTGTTCGAAAGGAAGGAAGGAAAAGGAAGGGAAAGCGGAAGGGGAAGGAAAGGAAAAAAATCAACCAGGCCAGTAATTTAGGCCAGCAGCTCGGGAGGCTGAGGCAGGAGGATCAAAGGTTAGAAGTCAGCCTCAACAACTAACTAGGTGAGGCTGTAAGCAACCTAGTGAAACCCTGTCTCAAAATAAAAAAATAAAAAAGGAGGAGGATGGGGTTCAGTGGTTAAGTTCCCTTGGGTTCAATCTCTGGTTAAAAAAAACAAAAACAAATGAGAGGGCTTCTTCTGTTCCTGATTATGTGGCATTTTGTTTAACATGAATGACATTTCAATGATTTTTTTAGTTTGAAAAATTCCAATATCTTCCCCAAAATGCAGTCTACAGTGCCCAATATTAACCAAATGAATGAATGATTTTGGGGTCATTTTTTCACTCTTCTTTGCAGGTTTACCCTTCTTTAGTAAGAGAAATAAATGTTAGCCAGACATGTACCAAATGGTCTTCTTTCTCTGTGTCTGCACAAGCGATCTCTCTGTTGGGATGCTTTTCAGCTCCCTTCTCCTCTTGGTTAATTCCTATTTAGTCTTCTTCTAAATTCAATTTAAGGATTCCCTTCCACACTCCAGTGACCTATGCTGGCATACCCACCTCAGTGTCTCCATAAAATCCACATCGCTATGTCTTAATTCTTATCAATGTATAGGGGCAACAGATAACAAGCTTTGGAGTCAGACACATCGGAGTTCAAATTCTGAGTCTCCCATTTATTTCATGACCTTGGACAAGTTTACCTAATGTCTCTAGAAACTAATACCCTATCTGAAAAATAGAGAATAGCAGCATATAAGATGTTTAGGATATTATACTTCATACATAACAGTTAAAAACTTTTATTACATTCAGACTGTATTATACTTGTTGATTAATTTTCCAACTTTTCTAAACTGCCCACATTTTCTTAGGGGAAAAGCTCATAACTTTTATTAATATTTTAATGCAGTGGGGTTTCAGAAAACAGGTGAGAAACAGGGGCTTTTTATACCATAAAGAAATAAAACGGTTTGGAGTTGGCTTAGGGGAGGGCACGTTGGACTGATCACAGCAGAATGGAGTTCCGGGAGCCAGGTGCCTTACAAACTTGGAAGTGTGCCATTTTCCCAAAAATACAGATTCATAGTCCCCATTATAGAAGGCGCCTCATTTACCAGAGCAAGCATAGAGGGCTCCTGTGTTAGCTTTGTGGAAAGAACTTGAAATCATTCTTAAAAAAGCCAATTAGACCTCTAAAGTAATTTTTGCTAACTTTTTTCAACTAACTTTGAGTAGGAAGAATGAGAACTAGTCATTAAGGTAGGTTGAGCTGGTGCAGTGGTGGTCACCTGTAATCCCATAACTCAGGAGGGAGACTGAGGTAGGAGCATAGAAATTTCCAGGTCAGTCGCAGCAGCTTAGCAAGATCATGTCTCAAAAGACTTCCAGGATGCAATTTTCACAGGGTGAACTTCACACTTCTTGAAGAAATATGTTTATTTCTGTATAAACAGCATTTAGTACTGTGTTTGGCATATGCTACAGGCATGGGTCACTACACTATAATTTTTTTGGTGATTATTACTCCATTATAATAAAATTAATTAATTAAGGTAGAAAACAAAACAAACTCCACTGATGTTAGTTTTTTTAAAAGATACTGTTTTAATAATTTTTTGGAGTTTACTACTAATTATGCATAAATATCGAATGACTTAATATCTTTTTCTTTTTTTTGGTACTGTGAATTGAACCCAGGGGGTGCTCTACCACTGAGCTACACCTCTGACCCTTTTATTTATTTTGAGATAGGGTCTTACTAAATTGCCATGGCTGACCTCAAATTTGGGATCCTCCTGCCTTAGCCTTCTGAGTTGCTGGGATTACAGACAAGTGCCGTAATAATTACAGTAAAAGCCATAATTTTAAATGTGCAGCCAGTTTAAAATTAAGAGGTTTTGAGGGGATAGTGACACATGCCTGTAATTGCAGCAACTCAGGAGGCTGAGGCAAGTTCAAGGACAGCCTCAGCAATTTAGCAAGACTCTGTCTTAAAGCAAAAACGAAAAGAACCGAGGATGTACTCAGTGGTAAAGTGTCCCTAGGTTCAATCCCCAGTACCAAATGATAAAAAGCTTTTAAGACCAAGAAAATTCTCAATATAAAAAGCTTAATTAGGGCTGGGGTTGTGATTCAGTGGTAGAGTGCTTGCCTCGCATGTGGGAGGAACTGGGTTCGATCCTCAGCACCTCATATAAACAAATCAATGAATAAAGGTCAATCAACAACTAAGAAATTAAAAAAAAAAAAAAAAAGCTTAATTAAACCGGGCACGGTGGCGCATGCCTATAATCCCAGCACTTTGGGAAGGCTGAGACAGGAGAATCGCAAGTTCAAAGCCAGCCTCAGCAAGGGAGAGGCACTAAGTAATTCAGTGAGATCCTGTCTCTACATAAAACAGGAAAATAGGGCTGGGATGTGGCTCAGTGGTTGAGTACCACCCCTGAGTTCAATCCCCAGTACCAAAAACAAAAACAAAAAAACAACATAATTAAAACCTTTTAGAGTCTTTGTGGAAATGAGAAGAAATTCAGTTTCATGGTTTGATAATTTTGACTTACATGAGAATATAAAAATACACTAGTTACTAAATGTAATATTTAATGGACTTTCCCACTGTGATGTTTAATTAGTTAACTTTTTTTAAAAGGTTGACTTTTTATCATAACTTTATTTTTATTTATTAATTTGTATGTGGTGCTAAGGATGAAACCCAGTGCCTCACCAGTGCTAGGTGAGCGCTCTACCACTGAGCCACAACCCCAGCCTCTAATTAGTTAGCTTTTTTAAAGTAAAACTTTAAGGCATGTTTTACCATTCATTTGTAAGGTCTCATCCTAAGAGAATGCTTTTATTTTATATTTAATCTTCAATATATTTTATAGACCTACATTAAAGCTAATAACTTTTTAATTTTTTGCAGTGTTCTCGTGTTATGGTTTAAATATGAGGTGCACCCTAGAAGCTCTTCTTGGGTTAATACAAATGTTGAGGTGAAATGATTGTGAGAGCTGTAACCAAATCACTCCATCCTAGTTTGAATCATGGATTGACTGGGTGGTAACTGTAGTCAGATAGGATATGACTGAAGGAGGTGAGTCACTGGGAGCATGCCCTGGAAGGATGCATATTCCCAGTGGCTCCTTCCCACTTCTTGTGTCTCTACTTCCTTGCTGCTGCCACACCCTTCCCCCCATGATGTTCTGCCTCACTTGGGGCACAGAACAATGAAGTCAGCCGTCTATATAAACTGAGACTTCTGATACCATAAGCCAAAATAAACTTCTCTAAGTTGCTCTTGTCAAGTATTTTGGTCACAGCAAAGCAAAGGCTGACTAAAACATGAGGACTAAACCAACGGCCTTAGAACATGCTAGCCCACTGTGCTACATCTTGGGTCAAAAGCTAATATCACTTGTCTTATTTTCTCCTCTTTCCTTGATAGTCAAGGATACTTTTACTTAGTAGTACACTTGTACATAAACTGAATTTTTAACATATAAAATGGAATTCTGTCTCTGAAGGATATGCTTTACCTGGAGCCACATTTTAACGCATTTTATGAAGGAATGATGATTTTTCATTGATTCTGAAACTATTTTATGGTAGATGGATCCAATGGTGAAGAATCCCTGATGCTTTCAGAATACATGTGTGATCAATGCTTAATATTAATTTAAAATCCACAATTTCTTAATGACCAGTAGGTTACTTGCTTCTAAGAGATCACATACACTATGACAATATAGCTTATAAATAAATCAAGCAAAAATATTTTTCTCTCTTAAAAAAAAATAAGGGCAATGGATATACCTCAGTGGTAGAGCATATATTTGACATGTGTAAAGGAGGTCCTGGGTTCAATCCCCAGATGTAATAGTAGTACTAGTAGTAGTAGTAATACTAATAATAATAATTTAAAGGAATTTCTTTCCAAAAGAGAAATGCATTGGCTATTGCATTAGAAATTTAAACAATAGAGAAAAAAAGTTGCCTTTGGCAAATGTAATAATTAAAACTGAAACTAAATGTTTTTTTCTTGGTGCTAGGGATTGAACCTAGGACCTCAGGTATACTAGGCAGATACTGTACTACAGTCCTGAGATTTTTTCTTTTAATGTTTTTTTGTAGTTGTGGATAGACATAGTATCTTATTTTTACATGGTGCTAAGGATTGAACCCAGTGCCTCACACATGCCAGGCAAGTGCTCTACCACTGAGCTACAACTATAACCCCTAACCCCAGAAATAATTTTAATTTAAAAAAATTAAGGTTTGAGATCATGCACATGTGGAGGAGGAGACCAAGTGTGCATGTACAGAAGAGCTGAGGCTCCCCCATCTACACCTGTCTAGAGTCAACAGCCAAGACCATGAAGATCATCCCCGAGATCCATGCAGGCCCATTTACACCAGAAGTGAGGTATTGGTAACTTGCAGGGACACTACAAGATTATAGGGCAGAAACTGTAATACCTCAGATCGGCATTGCTAGAGAGGAAGACATATGAACAACAGGAGAAAACAACGGAAGAAAATGCCCCAAACAAACCAAGATGCTACAACGATAGAATCCATTGATAGCACAGAAGATGACATGTCAGAGAAGGAGTTCAAAACGTACATAATTAAAATGATCTGTGAAGCACAGAATAATATAAGAGAGCAGATACAGGCAACAACTGATCACTCCAACAAAGAGATAAGACGGCAAATACAGGGAGCAAAAGATTACTTCAAGAAAGAGATAGAGACTTTGAAAAAGAACCAAGCAGAAATCCTTGAAATGAAGGAAACAATAAACCAAATAAAAAATTCAATAGAAAGCATCACCAACAGACCACATAACTTGGAAGACAGAACCTCAGACGATGAAGACCAAATATATAATCTTGAAAATAAAATTGAC
>PVHX01020327.1:0-32194 GCA_004024805.1 Geosciurus inauris
TTAAGCAACTCAGTGAGACCCTGTCTCTAAATAAAAAATATTAAAAAGGGCTGGGAATGTGACTCAGTGGTTAAGTGCCCCAGGTTCAATTGCTGGTACCAAAAAAAAAAAAAAAAATTGGCTGGCTAAATTTTTGACTCTCAAAGATGTCTAGGTCCTATTTTACAGAAACTGTGAATATACTAACACAGTTAAAAATACTTTGATGACAGGATCAAGTTAAGGAACTTGAAGTAGGGAGAATTATTTTGGATTATCCAGGTGGGCTCAATGTAATCACAAGAGTCCTCATAAGTGTGAGGAAGAATTTAACAAAATATAGCATCCATTGATGTCTGAAACACTAGAAAAACTAGGAATAGTAGGAACATACCTCAACATTGTAAAAGTTATGTATGCTAAACCCAAGACCAACATCATTCTAAATGGAGAAAAACTGGAAGCATTCCCTCTAAAAACTGGAACAAGACAGAAATGCCCTCTTTCACCACTTCTACTCAACATACTCCTGGAAACTCTAGCCAGAGCAATTAGACAGATGAAAGACATTTCAGGGATACTGTTATAATTTGGATGTGAGGTGTTCCCCAGAAGCTCACGTATGAGACAATGCAAGAAGGTTCGGAGGAGAAATAATTGTGTTGTGAGTCTTAACCCAATCAGTAAATTAATCCCCTGATGGGATTAACTGAGTGGTAACTGACATGGTAGGGTCTGGCTGGAGGAGATGGGAATTGGGATGTGGTTATGGGGTATATATTTTGTGTCTGGAGGCTAGAATCTTTCTCTTTCTGCTTTCTGATTACCATCTAAGCTGCTTCCCTCTGCCACGCTCTTCTGCCATTATGTTCAGTCTCACCTTGAGCCCCAGGAATGGAGCTAGCCTTCTATGGACTATGACTTCTGAAACCATGAGCCCTCAAATAAACTTTCCTTCTATAATTGTTCTGGTCAGGTCCTTTAGTCACAGCAGCAAAAAAGCTGACTAAAACAGATACAAATAGGAAAAAAAGAACTCAAACTATCCCTATTTGCCAAGGACAGAATTCATGTTTAGAAGACCCACACAACTCAACCAGAAAACTTCTAGAACTCATAAATGAATTCAGCAAAGTAGCAGGATATATAATTAACATCCATAAATCAATTGTGTCCCTATATATCAATGATGAATTAACTGAAAGAGAAATGAAGAAAACTATCCCATTTGTTATAGCCTTGGAAAAAGTAAAATAGTTGAGAATCAATCTAACAAAGGAGGTAAAAGACCTCTACAATGAAAACTACAGAACACTAAAGAAAGAAATTGAAGAAGACCTTAGAAGGTGGAAAGATCTTCCATGTTCTTTTTTTTTTTTGGCGGGGGTTTACCAGGGATTGGATTCAAGGGCACTCAACCTCTGAGCTACATCCCCAGGCCTATTTTGTATTTTATTTAGAGACAGGGTCTCACTGAGTCACTTAGCACCTTGCTTTTGCTGAGGTTGGTTTTGAACTCATGATCCTCCTCCCTCAGCCTCCCAAGATGCAGGGATTACAGGCATGCACCACCATGCTTGGCAATCTCCCATGTTCTTGCAAAGGCACAATAAATATTATCAAAATGGCCATACTACCAAAAACACTATAGAGATTTAATGCAATTCCTATTAATGTTCCAATGAGGTTCTTCATAAAAATAGAAATAGCAGTCATGAAATTCATTTGGAAAATAAGAGGCCCAGAATAACCAAAGCAATACTCAGCAAGAAAAGTGAAGCAGGAAGTATCATACTACCAGACCTTAAGTTATACAACAGAGGTATAGTAACAAGAACAGACATGAAGACCAATGGAACAGAATAGAAGACACAGAGACAAACTCACATAAATATACTTATCTCATACTAGACAAAGGCACCATAAACATACATTGGAGAAAAGACAGCCTCTTCAACAAATGATGCTGGGAAAACTAGAAATACATATGTAGCAAAATGAAATTGAAACCCTATCTCTCTCATCCTGCACAAAACTCAACCCAAAGTGGACCAAGGACCTAGGCATTAGACCAGAGACCCTGCACCTACTAGAAGAAAATGTAAGCCATTTCCATTATGTTAGCTTGGGAACCAAATTCCTCAACAAGACTCCCAAAGTACAAGAAATAAAAGCAAGAATCAATGTATGCGATGGCAGCAAACTAAAAAGCTTCTTCATAGCAAAGGAAACAATCAAGAACCTAAAGACAGAGCCTATAGATGGGAGAAAATCTTTGCCACCTTCACCTTAGAGCATTAATCTACAGGATTTATAAAGAACTAAAAAAATCCTAACACCAAAAAACAAAAACAAAAACAAAACAAAACAAAAAAACCCAATCAATAAATGGGCAAAGGAACTGAATAGACAATCCACAGAAGATATATGAAAAAATGTTCAACAACACCAGCAATTAGAGAAATACAAATTAAAGCTACATTGAAATTTTATCTCATTCCAGTTAGAATGGCAATTAGTAACAATAAATATTGGCGAGGATGTGGGGAAAAAGATACACTATACATTGCTGATGGGACTGTAAATTGGTGCAACCACTCTGGAAAGTAGTATGGAGATTCCTCAGAAAACTTGGCATGGAACCACCATTTGACCCAGTTATCTCACTTCTCAGGACTTACATCAGCATAGTATAGTGTCATGGCCACATCAATGTTTACAGCTCAATTCACAATAGCTAAGCTACAGAACCAACCTAGGTACCCTCCAACAGATGAATGGATAAAGAAAATGTGGTACATATACACAGTGAAATATTACTCAGCCATAACGAAGAATGAAATTATGGCATATGCCAGGAAATGAATGGAACTGGAGATTATCATGATAAGTGAAATAAGCCAATCCCAAAAAACTAAAGGCTGAATGTTCTCTCTGATATGCGGATGTTGATTCACAATAGGTTGAGGGATCAAGGAGAAGAGTTTCACCAGATTAGACAGGAAGGAGTGGGGAGAAGGGGGGAATGGAAATAGGAAAAACAGTAGGATGAATCAGACATAATTTTCCTGTGTTCATATATGAATACACGACCAGTGTATCTCCACAACACGTACAACCACAGGAATGGGAAGTTGTATTCCATGTATGTATAATATGTCAAAATACATTCTACTGTCATGTATGGCTATAAAAAAGAAATAAAGAAAAAAAAAAGAGGAAGGCAGAATAATAGTATTAGGAGGTTTGACTATGGAAGCAAGAGGCTGGTGAGTTTCAAGGATGAAACTGTGAGCCAAAGAATGCCAGCAGCCTCTAGAAACTGAACAGGCCAGAGCTTCCAGAAGGAACCAGCTCTCTGACACAAACTTCAGTCCAGTGAGACTAATTTTGGAACTCTAACTTCCTCAGCTATAAGATAATGCAGTTTGGTAATTTATGTCACTAAGTTTGTGGTAATTTGTTACAGTAGCAATAGGAAACAAATATAAGGAGTTTGCAAATGGTGTCAAAGTTTTGATTGCCAAATTCCCATCAGCAATGCACATAACTTTTTAACTTTTTATGTGCATCTCCTTTCTCATTTGAGTAGCCTGTAAACTTCTCTAGGATATGGAATATATCTATTACCTCTCTTTTTTATCTCAAATAAGCATGTTGAGCCTGATGGATCCTCAAAAATATGTATTAACAATGTTAATAAATTCCAACAGAAGGCTGGGGTTGTGGCTCAGTGGTAGAGCACTTGCCTAGCATGTGTGAGGCACTGAATTTGATTCTTAGCACTGCATATAAGTAAATAAAGTTCGTGGACAACTAAGAAAATATTTTAAAAAAATTCCAATAGAGTAGAAATAGTTGACTTGAAAATTTTTTTAAATGGGTAAGTTCCACTTTGAGTCCATTGAGCTAGGTTGAGAAGTAAATTCATGAGGCCCTGTGTTCAATCCCCAGCATCAAAAGAAAAAAAAACTAGTAGTAGGTATAAATATATCCGAAATCTGATATTTCACAGGACAAACTTAGCAGACCCTCTATGCCTTGTGTTACCAAAATGAGAAAAACTATTTGAATATAAATCATAGGAAGTAGAAACATTATATTATACAGAGTAATACGTAGAAATCTTCACATGTATTATGATTAACCACCTCCATTATACATTGTTTCTCTCTCTCTTTTTTTCCTCCTGTGGTACTAGGGATACTCTACAACTGAGCTATAGCCCCATTACTTCTTAGTTTTTATTTTTGAGATGAGGTCTCACTAAGTTGCTGAGGCTGGCCTTCCTCAGCCTCCTGAGTAGCTGGGATTAGAGATGGGTACAACTGCTCCCAGCCTTCCTCATTTTTTCCCCTCTGATGTTGTTCTAACATGTGTTTTTCTCTGTTCGATTTCCCCTTCATTTTTTTCTTAATGGCTTTATTGAGTTTTAATTGAAAATAAAAGATACATGTTGTAAAGTATATAATACAGTACATTTTTAAAAAAATATTTTTTAGTTGTAGATGAACACAATACTTTTATTCATTTATTTATATGTGGTGCTGAGAATCAAACCCAGTGCCTCACGCATGCTGGGCAAGCGCTCTACCACTGAGCCACAACCCCAGCCCAATGCAGTAAGTTTTGACATATGTATGAAATCTGAGAAAACATTACTACAATGAAGATAATGAAATAGCCATACCCCCCAAATTTCCTTGTCTCCATTTATATTTTCCCCTTTCTATTCCTTCCCACAGCTCCCCATTCCTGTGTGCTTGTGTCTCTATTAATTGGTTTACAGGTGCTTGGAGATTATATAAATGAAATTATGTAGTATGCTATATGAATCTATTTTTCTTTTTATTCATTTTTTGGTTTTATGTATGTGGTGCCAGGGATCAACCCAGGGCCTCAGACATGCTAGGTAAACATTCTGCCACTGTGCTACGTCTGCAGCCCCAGTGTGTTATGTGTCTTTAAAATTTTTTCTGGTTTCCTTCAGAATAATAATTTGGGGATTTCCACATTACGTGTATAGTAGTAGGTTATTTCTTTTCATTGGAATAGTAGCTCATTGTATGAATACTCCATAATTTGTTCATCTATTCGTTTATTAATGAACATCTAGGTTGTATTCAGTTTGGGGCCATTATAAATAAAGCTACTATGAACATTCATATACACATCTTTGTATGGACATGTACTTTCATTATTATTGGTTAAATGCCAAGAAACACAATGTGGTAGGTACATTCTTTTAAATATTTTTTAAGTTGTAGATGGACACAGAACCTTTATTTATTTATTTCTACGTGATGCTGAAGATTGAACTCAGTGCCTCACAGGTGCTAGGCAAGCACTCTACCACTGAGCTACAACCCCAGCCCAGCAGGTACATTCTTAACTTTTTAAGAAACTGCTAAATTGTTTTCCAAAGTTATTGTACCATTTTACAATCTTACTCCTAGTGTATGTTAGAAGTTCAGTTTTATAATGATGTAGCAGTATCTCAGTGTGATTTTAAATTTGTTCTAATTAGTTATGCATTACAGCAGAATGCACTTTGATACATCATATGTAGTGGAGTATGATTTCTTATTCTTCTGGTTGTACATGATGTAGAATCACACTGATGGTATACTTATATGTGTACATAGGGTAATAATGTATGATTCATTCTACTAACCTTCTTACCCCATACCCACCTTCACTTTCCTCTACCTTATCTAAAGTAATTCTATTCTTCCTTAGCCACTTCCCCCACCATTGTGAATTAGCATTCACATATCAGAGAAAACATTTGGCTTTTAGTTTTGTGGGATTGGCTTATTTTACTTCGCATGATATTTTCCAGCTCCATCCATTTACTAACAAATGCCATAATTTCATTCTTCTTTAAGGCTGAGTTATATTCCATAGTATATATATAACACATTTTTTAATCCATTATTTGCTGAGGGGCACCTAGATTGGTTTCATAGTTTAGCTATTGTGAATTGAGCTGCTATAAACATTGATGTGGCTGCATCACTGTAATATGCTTATTTTAAGTCCTTTGGGTATAAATTGAGAAGTTTGATAGCTAGATCAAATGGTGGTTCCATTCCAAGTTTTCTAAGGAATCTCCACTCAATGTGATTTTTAAATTAGCATTTCTCTCTTAACTATTGATGCTAAAACTTTTCACATACTGTTTTCCATCTTATGTGTTGTTTGATGCCTATTCAAATCTTTGTACATTTTTATTTGGTTTTATTGTAGAATATTGAGAGTTCATCATACTTGTAAAAATCCTATATTTTCTCCTAGTCTCCAGCTTGTCTTCTTATATTATTAATAGTTTTTTGAAGAGTAAAAGTTTAAAATTTTGAAGTCTAATCTATCAGGTTTTTTAAATGGGTAATACTTTTGTTGTTGTATCTAATACATATTTGTCTAGTCCAAATTCACAAGGAATTTTCTTATGTTTTCTTCTAAGTTTTATAGTTTTAGGTTTAATACTAGGTCTATGATCCATTTTGAGTTTTTCTTATATGGTGTGAGGAAAATAATAAAAGCTCAAGTTTTATATTATTTATTTTTTGTTTGTTTATGGTTGTTGCATTGCTCTAGACAAGTCGTTAAGAAAGCTATCTTGCCAGGCATGGTGGTGCTTGCCTGTAATCACAGCAGCTCAGGAGCCTGAGGCAGGAGGATTGTGAGTTCAAAGCCAGCCTTAACAAACAAAGTGAGGCACTAAGCAACTCAGTGAGACCCTGTCTCTAACTAAAATACAAAATAGGGCTTAGAATGTGGCTCAGTGGTTGAGTGCCCCTGAGTTTAATCCCCAGTACCCCGAAAACAACAAAAAAGACTATCTTTACTCAATTGCCTTTAAACCTTTGTAAAAATCTATTGACCATGTATGTAGGTCTATTTCAGAACTTTCTGTTCCATTGATCTAGCTGTTCATTTTGATACTAATATTACAATGTCTTGATTCCTGGAGGCTAATGAACAGTCTTGAGTCAAATAGTCTTATTTTTCAACTTTTTTCAAAGTCGGTTTGGTCATTTTCATTTCCATTTGAAATTTAGGATCAGGTTGTCAATTTCTATAAGAAGGTTACTGGGATTTTGATTGTTATTCCATTCATACTGTAGATGAATCTGGAGAGAATCAATATCTTAACAATATTTGGTATTCTTGTCCATGAACATGGTATCTCTCTCCACATATGTGAGTCATCTTTTAAATTTATGAAATGTTTTATAGTTTTCAGTATAGGTGTTCATACATGTAATATTGTGCTATACTAAGAAATATGTATTTGGTCTCTGTTTCAGTTCCTGAGATAGGACACCTAAACCCTTCATAGTCAGGGGTGTTTACAGAATTTTTTTTGTTGTTCTAACAGAAGTCAAGCATCCCTAACTGGAAAATGCAAAATCTGAAACTGAAAACTTTTTGAGCACTGACATGACATTCAAAACATTTCTAATTTTGAGACATTTCAGATTTTACATTTTTGGATTAGAGGTATTCAATTGGTGAAGTATACACAAATATTCCAAAATCTGAAAAAGTTCTGAAATCTGAGACACTTTACTTTTCAAGCAGAAAAGGATCCTGAACCAACATTATAGTTTCTGACTTTTTTTCCAGACATACAGCTTCTAAGACCTTTATAAGTTCTTGAGTGATAGTAATGTGTGATACAGAGCTCCTAAATTATTTGGAAATTTCTAGGTGTTAGGAGCATCTTTTGCTCTAATGAGGTGACTCCTTATTCTATTGTTTAAACCACAGGTTTGTGGTAATTTGTTACAACATAAAAAGAAAACTAATAGGCTTATACATGTAGTTAGCACTTCCAAAGTTCTTCATTTTTTGTATAGATGTAGGTTTCCAATTCATGAATTTTCTTTGTGTTAAAAAAAAATCCTGAAACACTTCTTATAGTGATGTTATATTTCAGCTAGTTTGTGTATGAAAAAGTCCTTATTTTGCCTTTGTTTTTTATATATTCGTTGGTAAAGAATTCTAAGCTAGTGGATTTCTTGTTTTCTGTGCTTCATAGCTATTATTTGAACATCTTCCTGCTTGCCTTCTTTCTGATGAAACATCTGCTGTCATCTTTATCTTCGTTCTCTATAGATAATGTGTTTTCTCTGGCTACTAAAAAATGAGTAGAATTTAGATTTTCTTGTAGTTTCCATTTTATTTTTGTTTCCTAAAGACATTTTTTCTTCATTCTTTAAGGACTCAACTTCTTACATGGGCTTTGGTGGAAGTTGTGGGGCAGCCCCAGCAGATCTAAACTGAAGTGGGGGTGCTTGGTTCTGATCTTCACCAAATCAAATCCTGATTACCCAGCTGGCTCAGGTCTCATGCAGTAATGTAGCCTCACAGCTTGGGAAGCACATGGGCCTTGACACTACTCACTTTAGAAATGTTCCTGATGGCTGCAGTCGCTATAGTGGTCCAAATAACAAGCTTCTTAATGACCTTGTCTTTGGTCACACATTGGGTAGAGTTAATGCAGTGAATAGCCTGGATGTGGTTGTGGCCCTTGTTCATTGTTTCTCCTCCTCCTCCTTCATGTTGGAAGCAGGGCCCAAGAGAGGAGAGATTTAAACTCTAAAGGATAGTCTAAGATACAGTAAAACTACACATATGCATAATTTTTGATAAGCAGATGGAATAACACCAGGTTAACAAGAGTCAGATTTGTTTTTAGGCTAACTATATACAATACATAGCAATGGTTCTCAGCTCTTTGGTCCCAGCATCACTTTGCATTCATTTATTATTGAGGATTTCTAAACAATTTGGTTTACATGGATCATATTTGTCACTGTTAACCATGTTAGAATTTAAAACTGAGAAATTTTAAAGTATTTATTTTAAAATGCCAATATTAAACCTATGACAAATTAACACAATAATATATTTTGTGAGAAATAACTATATTTTCCAAAACAAAAAATATATTTGAAAAGGGCTATAATCTCTTTGGTTTAATAGGGAATTGCTGAATTATTCCATCTGCTTCTTCATTCACCTTGTTTTCATGTATTGGTTTGGTTGAAGTATATGAAAAAAAAACCCATCTTAACAAAGGTAAATATTGGAAAGAGAAGAGTATTTTAATATTTTTTTCATATAATTATGGATATTTCTCAATGATACTAAATCAAATTCAACAAGTAGTTCTCAAAGGTGGGTTATAATATGGGATCTAAAGCCAAACCAATTAATTAACTTTTAAAATATATTCTTATATTAATATCTGGTCTTGGGCTTTAAACGAAACTTTTATCTCTTCATGACTTTTTTTTGGCACCTGGGATTGAATCCAGGGCCATTTAACCACTGAGCAATATCCTCAGCCCTTTTTAATTTTTATTTTGAGACAGGGTCTTACTAAGTTGCTTAGGGCCTTGCTAAATTGTGAGGCTGGTGTTGAACTTCTAATTCTCCTACCTTAGCCTCCTGACTCTGGGATTATGGGTATATGCCACTGAGCCTGGCTGTCTGCATGATTGCATAACGTATCATTAGGCTGAGTGCAGTGGTGTACACATGTAATCCCAGAGGCTTGGGAGGATGAGGCAGGAGGATTGCAAGTTCAAAGCCAGCCTCAGTTATTTTGCTAGGATCCAAGCAACTCAACTAGACCCAGTGTTTAAATAAAATACATAAAAGGGCTTGAGATGTGGCCCAGTGGTTAAGTGCCCCTGGGTTTAGTCCTTGGTACACACACACACACAAATCCCATATCACTAATCATTGGAAAATATTTGTTACCAGGTTATATAGATCTTCTAATTGTTGGTATATAACATTATATAATATTTTAAATCACATTCATAAACATTACTACTGATTTAACCCAGAGTTTAAAAATACTAGGAAACTATCAAAGTCACAGTGGCAGGCACAGTTTTTCAAAATTCTAATCTTTTATTGAAAACTTGAATTTGGTCAACAACAACAAATATTCAGTTCTTGAAATTATTGGCTTAGTTTATTCATCTTTAAGAAAATATCCCAGAGGGTGTGAGATGGGAATAAATTGATGAAAAATACCTGCCATTAAGGAAATTTGAAGTACATTTAATGTAATTTTAAAAAAAATCAAGGATGGTAGTTCTACAATGGCTGTGCTTTCATTGGATTTTTTTACTAAAGTGAATAGCAATTTCTAAATAAAAGAAAGAAAATGCTGTCCAAATGCTTAAGTTTGAATAACTGTAGTTTTTCTGTCCATTACTTTCAAGTGAAATGGTGTTCATGAGGAAAAAATCAGTTAGTCTAGCGCAAAGAATCACATAAATGCTTTTGTTTGAGGCAACCATTGTACTTTGATATGGAGCAAAGGTGCTTTATGTGTATTTCCTATTTCATTGCATGAAATACTAAAAAATGCACTTGGTAGGGTCAAGATTGCATAAAATTATTGTTACTGCTTCATTAAGCATCAAGGAAATTCTTGAGTGAGAGTTTTCTTCCCACCACCCCTAACATTCTAAGAGGGTAGTGGAGGAAAATATAATATTATCAATGGTTTGGTGGCATCGTTTTGATTCATACTAAGATGCCACCAGTTTTACTCATTATTGTTTTTATACAGTCAGTACAAATGTCACCATAGCAAAAAAGGTAAATGCATTCTGATGAAATTTTATTATTGAACCTTGTGGACATGGTGAAATGGGTCTGGGGACTCCTAATTTCCACGGACTATACTTTGATAACTGCTGGTAAATATTTACCACTTATTGTGTCACATGTTATACTTTACATTAAGTAAAATCAATTTGATTTTTAAAAAATTTTTTTGTAGTTAGATATGGACAGAATGCCTTTATTTATATGTATGTGGTGCTTAGGATCAAACCCAGTGCCTCACACATGTCAGGCAAATGCTCTGCCACCAAGCTACAGCCCAAGCCTTCAATTTGATTTTATAAGTCCCATAAGATCATCATGATTATCCCTGTTTTATAAATGCAACAAAGCAAGGGCAGAGAGATTAAATATTAAGTAAGCTTCCAAATTTACACAGCTCTAGTAGGTGGTACAGCTAACATCTGAACTCATATTTTTCTTTCTTCTATACTTTTTAGAGTATTAACTATTATGCTACAACTAATTATACCTATGTGTTCTCTCATACTAATCTGCTGGATATCTGGCAAATTCTTGACTTGGTCTTTGCTGTGGTGATGAATTTTTCTGATCACTGTGCTCCTCCACCAATGTTCCTTTACTTTGTGTTCCTCATTCATCCCGATTATCAAGTTTATAGTGTGTAGCTCCACTCTTAGCTAACATGAATACATCTGATAAATATATCCTAATATTTTGGGCTCACCCATCTATAACTCTCAATTCACTCAGCTCCTACAGTATGGAAAACCTAATTGAAACAAAGATTTTATATTCTTCATTAGTGTATTTCAGTTTCTAGTTTGTATTGTTCAAAAATACAAGATTAAATAATTTTTTTTTGGTACCAGGGATTGAACTCAGGGGTATTCGACCACTGAGCCACATCCCCAACCCTATTTTTGTGTTTTATGTAGAGACAGGGTCTCACTGAGTTGCTTAGCACCTCGCCATTGCTGAGGCTGGCTTTGAACTTGTGATCCCCCGTCTCTGCCTCCCAAAGTGCTGAGATTACAGGTGTGTGCCATTGCGCCCAGCAAGATTAAATAATTATTATATTATTTAAAGATATTTAATCTCTTGGAATTTTCATGTCTTCATATAAAATAGTATATAAATATTTATGGCACAATGTTCTCTGAAAACTTATGCTAATGCTTGGTCCATGTTAGATGATCAAAAGAAATGTTCAAGTGTCAAAATACTATCTTTTTTAAAAAAATATTTTTTTAGTTGTAGATGAACACAATACCTTTATTTTATGTGGTGCTGAAGATTGAACCCACTGCCTCACAGATGCAGGGCAAGCACTCTACCTCTGAGCCACAATCCCAGCCCCCTAAAATATTATCTTGATGATAATTTTATCTCCCAGAAGACAGAAGAAACAACTAAGGGAACTACTACTCTGTATTTAATTTCAAAAGAGAGGAATTAAAATTCATGATAGAATCTTGGGAAAACCAAGCAGAGTTAAAACTAGAGTCCTAATAGGGGGAAGAAAAAAAGGACAGATTACCAAGACTGTAAGAAATAGATCTCACAAAATTGGGAAAAGACAGGATTGAAGAAAAGAGAGAATATTATTTGATATGGGACCTTAAAGGGAAAGATGAATCAAAAGAAATGATAAACTGGGAGCATTGGTGCACACCTGTAATCCTATCAGTTTGGGAGGCTGAGGCAGGAGGATCGCGAGTTCAAAGCCAGCCTCGGCAAAAAAAGTGAGGCACAGCAACTCAGTGAGACCCTGTCTCTAAATAAAAAAAATAGAAAATAGGGCTGGGGATGTGGCTCAGTGGTAGAGTACCCCTGAGTGCAACCCTCAGTATCCCGCTCAAAAAGAGAAAAAGAAATTATAAATTCTCAAAATCTGGAAGCATAAATACAAAAGCTTTCAAGGGGAAGCAAGAGGAATTAAGTCCTGTATTGTTGAACAGAGCTCAGATGGTAAAAGAATTTGTACAGACAATGAAAAACAGGAATATAATCAAGGAAGAATACATGAATGTGGCACAGACCTTGAAGAATGTCAACAAGAATAAGAAAAATGAGCTTAGACTTGGAAAAATGAACAATAGAAGAACTTCCTAAAAATTTGTAATCTGAGAAGTTAGCCACATGAAAGAGAAGAGATTCTGTAAAATGATATCATATTTGCAGATTAGAAAAACTTCTCTATTCCTATTTTGCTTCTATCGTTTCAGACAAAAGAGAGGTTTTTGTAGTGGGGGGAAAGCAGAATTGTGTGAGATTCTAAAATAAAGAAGATATACTAATGGTTATTCCTCTCCCATCTGAGAAAAAAATAAATTTCATGGTAACAGAATTTGTGAATGAAATTGCTCAACTTCTACCACGGACTTTTGAAGAATCATAGATAAAGTGAGAGATACTGTTGGGAAGAGTAGAGAAAGGGTAACTAGTAACAGTTTTAGGAAAACATCCTCCAGAAGATGAGAAGGGCAGAATACAGTTCACAAAGGTGCTGGTCTAGGGAGAAAGGACATTGTACTCATTGTAAATTATGATAGACATACAGGGTGTAGGTAGAGTTAGTGACGGTTAAAGGAGGTAATTCTGAGAAATCAAAAGGAATCATATGATGTTAGCTAAGAAGAAGGATGACAAATAAGGGCATTGGATCTTTGAGTAGAAAGAATGTGTAAAGCCATTATCTTGTATAATGGGAAATGCAATTTTCTAAATGCAATGAAATGGTTAAACAGTATTGAAATGTGTTCATAACATTTGGGGGTGGGGTGTGGATACTGAGGATTTAACCCAGGGACAGTTTACCACTGAGCTACATCCCCAGCCCTTTTTATTTTGAGAGAGAGTCTCACTAAGTTGCTTAGGTCCTCCCTTATTGCTGAGGCTGGCCTTGAATTTGCAATATTACTCTTGCCTCGGCCTCCCAAGTCCCTGGGATTACAGGTGTGCACCACTGTACCCAGCTTGTGTTCATAAACTTAAAGTGAGTCTTTCAGAACAGATGACTTAGTTTTCTCTAGTCATTTTCAGTTCTGGTGTAATTGCAAATGAGTTTAACCAGGGTTGGGATTGTCCTGGGTTGAAATGAAGGTTATAAGGGCAAGAAAACCGATTGTGTTTCACAGCAGTGGACATGGTGATGGATCATGGAATATAAACTGTGTAAAGAGATCTAACGTGAATACGAAGAAGGTATGTGGATTAGTGATAGGAAGTAAAAAAGTATAGGATCAGTGGATGGAGGAAAGGAATTTTAGAAGAGGAGAAGAGGAAAGATAGACATTCAGACCTGGATGCTTGAAATAAAGACTTCACACATGATGAAATTATGGCGACAAGGTAGGGTGGGGGAAAAGGAAGCCACGTGATGTAGATATATCAGTTATAGGATATTGAGAGCATTAAGTAGTAGTGAGAAGGATTCAGTAATTCATGTTCTAAGATCATTAATGAGAGGTATGGTCAGGAAGTAGGTAAAGAATCACAAAAACTAGTGGTTAGTCCATTTTAATGGTAGCCTCCTGCTTGGGATTAGTCTCTTGGGTAATTAGTAGTGGTGAGGCTGAGGTTTGTGGTGTCCACAGTCAGGAGAGGAGTAGCCTAAGCAGAAACACACAGAGAATTCTTAGCTCATTCACAGTTTTCTATGGATAATTTCTTAGCCAATGAAGTGGTCGTCCTGGTGGGGAAGAGATACTGAACTGGGAGAATAGAGCAAAATGAAAACTCGCTGGTTATATTTTAGACTTTGCATTCTTAGAGTCTGAGGAAACTTAAGTAATCTATTTGAAGTAAATCTTCAAAGATGTTCTTTTAATGTAGTTTACCACTTGTTATAGGATCCATCATGAAGGACTGTTCCTAAGTAGGTAAGAAAAAAAGATCTGCAGAAAACTGTCTAGTGTCTACATCCTGTTTATACCGTTCCTTTGGGCAAGAACCTTGTAGCTTCTAAAGACTTTATATTCAGACACCTACTGCAATTCTTAGAAGCAATAATGTCAGAGGGTCATCTCCCCAATACCACATATCTGCTTGTCCAATTATCTCGATTGGTCAAGACCAGTTTTATTTCAGGGTCAAAGTGCAGCCAATTTAGTACTGCTTGAGAAGTAGAATCCAGGGGCTGTTGCATTAGATGTCAATGTAAAAATAAAACTACTGTATTTAATCATTTTTCATTACTGCTGGCTGCTGCTGCTTTGTTTCCTCTCAAATTTCTACTGCTGCTTTTTTCAAGCCAGATGTATCACTTTTAAATATAGAAATTGCCCTTTTCTACCCAGGAAACCAACTGCATAGCTATATTCTCTTTTTCCTGGCCTTTCCTGTCTTTCCTAGAATGGCATGCATACTGCATCTTCTGTAGGTTCAGGTTGGATGATCAAGATCATTCCATCTCATCCCAGTATTCAACAAACTCTCAGTCTCAATTAGGGTTAGGTTTGGCCACACATGATAAGAAAATCCACAGTAACAGTGTCTTAAACAAACTGAAAGTTTATTCTTTTTATGGAAAGAAATCCAGAAGGAGTTAATTCTGGCTGTATATGACAGCTACACAAATTTGTCATACAGACTCTTTTTAGCTCTACACTGGGCATGTGTAGGACATAGGACAAGGGCTTACCTTTATCATCCAAGATGGCTGCTAGATTGCCAGCCTCTTCACCTCAGGGAGCAGAAACAAAAAAGGCACAAAGAAGGGCTTGTCCCCTCCCTTTCAGAAGTTCTCCCAGTCTTTCTACAAATCAGTGGCCAAAACCTAGCCACGCAGCCACATCTAGCAGCAGAAGCTAGGAGAATGTAACCTTATAGCTGGGTAATAACAGGAAGGGTTAAATTTCATTCTTATTCTCCTTCTCTTTTTCTTCTTCCTCCTCCTCTTCCTCATTATTATTATTCAGAAAACAAACAAACAAACAAACATTTGGAGCTAGGCGCAGTTGCGCATGCTTGTAATCCCAGCACCTTGGGAGACTGAGGCACGAGGATCGTGAGTTCAAGCCAGCCTCAGCAATTTAGTGAGGCCCTAAGAAACTCAGTGAGACCCTGTCTCTAAATAAAGTACAAAAAAGGGCTGGGGATTTGCCTCAGTGGTTGAGCACCCCTGGGTTCAATCCCCAGTACCAAAAAAAAAAAAAAAAGGAAAAAAATGTGTCCTAACTTTCCATCCCTACTCAAAATATAGATAAAACATAGCAAGAGATACCCTTACATTTGAAAAGTTGAACAAATTCAAAATGACTGAGTCATTGTGGGGCAAGGGGTAGTGGTGAACAGGGATCAGGGATTAAGTTCTGAGCATGAAGGACCTATAAACCATGTTAAAGAATGGAGACTTGAGCTTGAGGATATAGTTAATACTTGATGATTTCCAGGGACAAGGTTGGATTGGGGAGATATTGATCAAGGGATACAAAATTCCTGTTAGGTACAAGGAATAAATTCAAGAGATCTATTGTAAATCATGGTGATTAAGGCTAATAACAAAGTATTATATTCTTTTTTTAAATATTTGTTTTTTAGTTGTAGGGGGACAGAATATCTTTATTTTTATGTGGTGCTGAGGATCGAACCCAGTGCCTCATGCGTTTTAGGCGAGCATTCTACCACTGAGCCACAACCCTAGCCCCAAGTATTATATTCTTTTTTTTTTTTTTAATATTTTTTTAGTTGTAGATGGACACAATGTCTTTATTTTATTGCCTTGTATGTGGTGTTGAGGATCGAACCCAGGGCCTCACACATGCGAGGCAAGCGCTCTACCGCTGAGCTACAATCCCAGCCCAAGTATTATATTCTTAAACATCACTAAGAGGGTACATTTTGAATGTTTTCCATGCCAAAAAAATGGTATGTGAGATAATGCATATATTAATTATTTCAATTTATCCATTTCAAAACGTATATACATTTAAAAACACATTAAGCAGAGTATGTTAGGCAATTTTGTTCTAGAATTATTTTTGGAGGCTGTGTGGAAAATAGGTTGCAGTGAGGCAACTTTAAGAGGGTAATGATGATCTTGGCAACTGAGAATTTGCTGACATGATGGGGGCGGGAGTTAGACAGGAAGGCAATTCCAAGCCGTCCAGATGCTTGCTTTTCCTTATTTCTTATGATCTTTTCCTCCAATAACTTTATCACTATTATATGGATTCCATCAGAAATTTTCATTTTAAACATTCTACCTTCTAACCTTCCCAGATCACTTGCTTCAGCATCCCCACTTCAGAAAGTCTGTACTCTCAAAAATTGACCCTGCTGCTTCTCAATATACATTCCAAAACACATATCCACAAATAACTCTCATTTTCATCTTTACCTATTTCGGATTCTTCTCCCTTCATCATGAAGATGGTATCTGTTATTTCCCCCACATAAAATCGGTGTCCTCTCACAGCCTTTAAATTCGAGTCCCTCTGATCTTAAGATAACAGTCTTTGTAGATCATACCCTCTTCTACCTCCCTCTTTCTTTCTTTCTTCCCAGCTGCTTAAAAGAATTCTCAGCATTTGTTGCTTATCATTTATGTGGAAATTGAAGTCACCAAGAACAGTAGGAAGAGTTGTTGAGAAGATAATGATCCAGGTGCTAAACTTCAATAAATTGGCGCAACCGGGGAGTAGAGTAGGCAAAAGGTTGGTAGTTGGGTCTCTTGAGTGATCTTAAAGAGGAGGAAGACCACCCAATCATGACCAATATTGAGTAGCTTGCTATCAGCTTAAGGATGCAGAGTTTAAAGCCAGATTTACACTGATCAAGAAAAATAATGATATTTCTTATATGAAAATTGTGAATAAACGATGTGTGTACATGTGTACACATATATATATACACACACGTGTATGCTGTCATTTATTAAAAATCTAGATAAGTGTCAATGTGTGTGTATGTGTATATATGTAGGCATAGGTTATGTCTAGAGGAGAATTCACTAAAATGTTAGCATTGGTTCCATGAAAAAGAAAAATCCACTAGAAATTTTTCCTTTTCTTTACAAAAAGTGATGTTTTCCTGTTACATTGTCTTTACAAATAATTCATCTGGATTATAAGTTTGTTCTGCTTATTTGAAGAGTTGTTAGATTTTGTTTTTAAATTTTTTTTATTTGTTCTTTTTAGTTATACATGACAGTAGAATGTATTTTGGCATATCATACATACATCATGCAGTATAACTTCCCATTCTTGTGATTGTACATGATGTGGAGTTACATTGGTCATGTATTCATATATGAACATAGGAGAGTTATGTCTAATTTATCCTGCTGTCTTTCTCACTCCCATCTCCCTCATTTCTCCCCATTTTCCCCTGACTAATCTGGTGAACCTCTTCTTCTTGATCCTCTCACTTATTGTGAATCAATGTCTGCATATCAGAGAGAACATTCAGCCTTTGTTTTGGGGGAATTGTCTTATTTCACAGCATAGTAGGCTCCAGATCCATCCATTTCCCACAAATGCCATAATTTCATTCTTCTTTATGGCTGAGTAATCTTCCATAGTGTATATATAGTGTTTTTTCTTTATCCATTCATCTGTTGAAGGGCACCTAGGTTGGTTCCACAGCTTAGTTATTGTGAATTGAGCTGCTATACACACTGCGGTGGCTGCATCACTATAGTATGCTGATTTTAAGTCCTATGGGTATATCAGAAGCAGTGAATGAATTATAGGTTTCTTTGAAACGTCCCAAGGCAGAGGTGATACCCTACTGAGAACTCTTGGTGGAAAAGATACCCTTCTGAGACTCCTGGTGGAAAAGTGCCCATCAGGGGATTCTGTGCAGAATCAGAATTTATTGGTTCATAGCCTTGAGTTCAACTCCAGCTGCCTAGAGGTAGAAGATATGGACACAAACTCATAAGCCCCAGTTAGGCTGTTTGTTTATCTTGAAGAAGCTTTCTCATAGTAAATCATTTTAATGTTTAAACCTGTACAATAAACATGCAGAGCCTCTCATGGCCAGTCTTTTCCCATCAGGAATTTGGCTGGTCCATTGACTCCAGCTTTCTCTATATTTGTGTCTGTTTGTCTTATTTCCAATCCCCTCATCAGTCTGGGTTCGGGGCAACTGAATATACATGGTGGAGCCATGACATGGGTACATGCTGAGAAGTGGTATAACTGGGGCAAAAGGTGCTTCCCTTCCAAGTTTTCTGAGGAATCTCCATACTGCTTTCCAGAGTGGTTGCACAAACTTGCAGTCCCACCAGCAATGTATGAGTGTACCTTTTCCCCCAAATCCTCGCCAACATTTGTTACTTGTATTCTTTTTTTTTTTTAATTTTTTTTAGTTGTTGATTGACCTTTATTTATTCATTTATTTATATGCGGTGCTGAGGATTGAACCCAGTGCCTCCCATGTGCGAGGCAAGCGCTCTGCCACTGAGCCACAATCCCAGCCCTGTTACTTGTATTCTTGATAATTGCCATTCTGACTGGAGTGAGATAAAATCTCAGTGTAGCTTTAATTTGCATTTCTCTAATTGCTAGTGATGTTGAAAATTTTTTCATGGATGTGTTGACATTTTTTCATACATGTTTTTAACATATGTATTTCTTCTGTGAATTCTGTTCCATTCCTTTGCCCATTTATTGATTGGGTTATTTGTTTTTTGCTGTTAAGCTTTTTGAGTTTTTTATTTATTCTGTAGATTAATGCTCTATCTGAGGTGAAGATGGCAAAGATTTTCTCCCATTCTGTAGGCTCTCTCTTCATGTTAGGTCCTTGGTCCACTTTGAGTTGAGTTTCATGCAGGATGAGAGATAGGGGTTCAATTTCATTTTGCTACATACGTATTTCTAGTTTTCCCAGCACCATTTGTTGAAGAGGCCATTTTTCTCCACTGTATGTTTATGGTACTTTTGTCTAGTATGAGATAATTGTATTTATGTGAGTTTATCTCTATGTCTTCTATTCTGTTTCATTGGTCTTAATGTCTGTTTTTGTGCCAATATCATGCTGCTTTTGTTACTATAGCTCTGTTGCGTAATTTAAGGTTGGTACTGTGATATCTCCTGTGTCACTTTGCTTGCTGAATATTGCTTTGGCTATTCTGGGCCTATTATTTTTCCAAATGAATTTCATGACTCCTATTTCTATTTCTATGAAGAATGTCATTGGAACATTAATTGGAATTGCATCCTTTTGGTAATATGGCCCTTTTGACAATGTTCATTCTGCCTATTCAAAAACATGGGAGATCTTTCCATTTTCTAAGGTCGTCTTCAATTTTTTTCTTTTGTGTTCTGTAGTTTTCATTGTAGAAGTCTTTCACCTCTTTTGTTAGATTGATTCCCAACTATTTTTTGAGGCTATTTTGAATAGGATAGTTTTCTTAATTTCTCTTTCTGTTGATTCATCACTAATATACAAGAACACAATTGATTGATGGATATATCTTGCTACTTTAGATCCTGCTACTTTGCTGAATTCATTTATGAGTTCTAGAAGTTTTCTGGTGGAGTTGTATGGATCTTCTCAATATAGAATCATGTCATTGGCAAATAGGGATAGTTTGAGCTCTTCTCTTCCTGTTCATATCCCTTTAATTTCTTTCTTTTGTCTAATTGCTTTGGATAGAGTTTCAAGGACTATGTTGAATAGAAGTGGTGAAAGACAGCATCCCTGTCTTGTTTTTAGAGGGAATAGTTTCAATTTTTCTCCATTTAGATAATGTTGGCCTTGGGTTCAGCATATATAGCTTTTACAATGTTGAGATATGTTCCTAGTATCCCTAGTTTTTCAAGTGTTTTGAACACAAATGGATGCTGTATTTTGTCAAGTGCTTTTTCTGCATCTACTATGAGATAATCATGTGATTCTTGTCTTTAAGTCTATTGATGTGATGCATTATGTTTATTGATTTTCATATGTTGAGCCAACCTTGCATCCCTGAGATGAACCCCATGTGATCAAGATGTACTAGTTTTTAAATATGTTTTTGTATACAATTTGCCAGTATGAAGAATTTTTGCATCTATGCTCATCAGGGATATTGATCTGAAATTGTCTTTCCTTGATGTGTCTTTATCTGCTTTTGGTATCAGGGTGATACTAGCTTCATAGAATCAATTTGGAAGGGTTACTTCCTTTACTATTTCACGGAATAATTTGAGTAGGATTGGTGTTAGTTTGGTAGAACTTAGCTAAGAATCTCTCTGGTCCTGGAATTTTCTTTGTTGGTAGGCTTTTGATGATATTTCAATTTTATTGCATGAAATTGATCTGTTTAAGCTTTCTAGGTCCTCCTGATTCATTTGTGTAGGTCATATATCTCAAGAAATTTGTTGATGTCTTAAAGTTTTTCTTTCCTTTTCTTTTAAAAATGTTATTGTATTTTTTATACCTTTATTTTATTTGTTTATATTTATGTGGTGCTGAGGATCAAACCTAGTGCCTCACGCATGCTAGGCAAGCACTCTACCACTGAGTTACAGCCCCAACCTTCTTAAATATTTTCTATTTTATTAGAGTATAAATTTTCAAAATAGTTTCTGATTATCATTTGTATTTCAGTATTGTCCATTGTGATATTTACTTTTTCATCATGAGTTTTAATAGTTTGAGTTTTTTCTCTCTTTCTATTGGTTAGCCTGCTAGGGTTTATCAATTTTATTTATTTTTTCAAAGAACCAATTTTTATTTGTAGATTTTTCAGATTGTTTCTTTTGTTTCAATTCCATTGATTTGGGCTCTCATTTTAATTATTTTCTGTCATCTACTACTTTTGGTGTTGATTTGTTTTTCTTTTTCTACAGCTTTAAGATGTAATGTGAGGTTGTTGGCTTTCTGTTCTTTTAATGAATGAGCTCAATGCAATGAGCTTTACTCTTAGCACTGCCTTCATAGTGTCTCAGAGATTTTGATATGTTGTATTGCTATTCTCATTTACCTCTAAGTTTTTTTTTTTTTTTTTAATCCCTGATTTCTTCTGCTATCCACTGGTCATTCAATAACATATTCTTTAGTCTCCATGTGTTAGAGTAGCTTCTATTTTTTATTTTATTGTTGATTTCTAATTTCATTCTATTATGATTTGATAGAATGCAAGGTATTATTTCTCTCTCTCTCTCTCTCTCTTTCTGTATATGTTAAGAGTTGCTTTGTGGCCTAAGATATGGTCTATTTTAGAGAAGGATCCATGTGCTGCTGAGAAGGAAGTGTATCAGTCCTTGATGCATGAAATATTTTATATGTGTCTGTAAAGTCTAAATTATCAATTGTTTTTTGTTTTAGATACTAGGGATTGAACTCAGGGGTACTCAACCACTAAGCCACATCCCCGGCCCTATTTTGTATTTTCTTTACAGACAGGATCTCATTGAGTTGCTTAGCACCTCACTGTTGCTGAGGCCAGCTTTGAAGCTGCAATCCTCCTGTCTCAGCCTCTTGAGTTTCTGGGATTACAGGCATGTGCCACCACACCTGGCTTGTATTTTTTTTAGTTCTATAGCTTCTTTGTTTAGTTTTTGTTTGGAGGATCTATCCAGTGATGACAGAGGCATGTTAAAGTCACCCAGTATCATTGTGTTGTGGTATATTTGAGTCTTGAAGTTGAGAAGGGTTAGTTTGATGTATGTAGATGCTTCATTGTTTGAGGCATAAATATTTATGATTGTTATGTCTTGTTGATGTATAATTTCCTTAAGCAGTATGAAATGACCTTCTTTGTCCCTTCTGATTAACTTTGGCTTGAAGTCCACTTTATCTGATATGAGGATAGAAACTCCTGCTTGTTTATGAGATCCATGTGAATGACATGTTTTTTCCCATCCTTTGATCTTCAGTCTGTGAATGTCTTTGCCTATGAGGTGAGTCTCTTGCCAGTTTATGTCTTTTGATTGATGATTTTAGGCCACTTACATTCAAAGTTATTATTGAGGTATGATTTTTATTCTCTGTCATTTTGATTTGCATTAGCTTCCCCTTTGATTGACTATTATTCTAGTGTAGTTCCTTCCTTTGCTTGTTTTCACTTTTATTTTTTATTTCTTCTTCATGAAATATCTTATTGAGTATGTTTTGTAGAGCAGCCTTTCTACTTGTGAATTCTTTGAAGTATTATTTATTGTTGAAAGCCTTTATTTCATCATTAATTCTAATGCGCAATGTGCTAGGAACAGTATTCTGGGCTGGTATCCATTTTCTTTCAGAGCTTGGAATATATTTTTCCAAGACTTCTTATGTTTTAAAAAGCCTGGTTTGGGAAATCAGCTGAAATCTGAATTGGTTTCCCTCTAAATGTGATCTATCATTTTTCTCTGACAGCCTTAAAATTCTATCTTTTTCCATGTGTTAGGCATTTTCATAATAATGTGTCTTGATATTGCTCTATTGTAGTTTTGTATATTTGAAGCCCTATAAGCCTCCTGCATTTGATTTTCCATTTCATTCTTTAATTTTGGAAAATTTCCTGATATTATATCATTGAAAAGATTGTGCATTCCTTTGTTTTGTATATCTGTTCCTTCATTTATCCTGATGACTCTTAAATTTTGTCTTTTCATGTTTTCCCATAATTCTTGGAAGTTCTATTCATGGTCTCTCTCTTTTTTTTTGGTGCTGGGGATTTAACTCAGGGTTACTTGACCAGTGAGCCACATCCCCAGCCCTGTTTGTGGTTTATTTAGAGACAGGGTCTCTCTGAGTTGCTTAGCACCTTACCATTGCTGAGGCTGGCTTTGAATTTACGATTCTCCTGTCTCAGCCTCCCAAAGTGCTGGGATTACAGGCATGTGCCACCGTGCCTGGGTGTTCATGGTCTCTTAACATCTCTTTTCCATGATCAACTTTATTTTCAAGATTATATATTTTGTCTTCATTGCCTGAAACTCTATGTCTAAGTGGTCTAATCTGATGGTGATGCTTTCCATTGAATTTTTTTTAAAATATTTTTTAGTTGTATATGAATGCAATATCTTTATTTTATTTATTTATTTGTATGTGGTGCTGAGGATCGAACCCAGTGACTCACGCATGTGAGGCAAGTGCTCTACCACTGAGCCACAACCCCAGCCCTCCATTGAATTTTTAATTTGGTTTATTGATTCCTTTATTTCAAGAATTTCAGCTTGACCTTTTTTCAGTATCTCTCTTTATTGAAGTGATCTTTCACTTCCTGTATTTTCTCTCTGACTTCACTCCTTCCATTATCCTTTAATTTGCAGATTAGTTTAACTATGTGCATTCTAAATTCCTTCTCTGACATTTTTTCCACTGTTTTGTCAGTCAATTTTATATTGAAGTATCTTGGTTTGTTTGGAGTGATTTTTTCCCTTGTTTTTTTCATGCTTTTTGTGTGACTACCCATCTAATGTTACGGACCTGAGGCAGCAGATTTTCTATCCTGTGGACTTATAGTGTACCTGATTATTCCCAGTATCTCACTGTTTAGGGGCAGATAAATAATAACTAATGCAAACAATACACAGCATTAAACCAAATAGTTCCTGCTATAACATCTGCAATATTATTTGTCGTAATAAACATAAATGATGTGATCAGTTATTGCTCATGGTAATAACAAGTTTGCAAAAGCATTTACACTTTCAAATGTTGAACAGGAAGAGAATAGAAGAGATATAGGATGTGATGATTATGAGGAATGAGAGATAAAATAGACATAAAAATTAAAGAAAGAGTGAAAGAGAAAAAATAGTGTTTAAATGTTAGCAGAATAAAAGAAAGAGAAGGGAAACAGATAAATGAGAAAAATATATATAAAATAAAAATTCAAAAAATGGGAAAAATAAAAATAAAAATAAATACAAAACAAAACCAAAATATACTATATAAACATTCTACTCCTCAAACTGCTGACTCATTAAAAATAACTCCCTTCAAAAAATGCTAGAAATAGGAAGATAGAAACAAATATGTTTAAGTGTCCATGAACCATTCAGATCACTGACAGAGAAAAAAAATCTCAATAAAAAGTTAATGCTTCCTTTGGAGTTCAGAAAATTCTCAGCTTACCTTCTCAGCACATTGTTAGGTGGAGTGGACTAGAGTATGATGTCTGCTCCTCCTTGAGGGTGGGGTTGCTGGAGTGTGGGAGGAAATCCTGTAAGTAGAGTTCCAGGAGCTGGGTTTAGGCTTAGGTAGGCTCCAGGTTTTTCACTGAAGGGAGATTTGTTTGAAGATTTTAAGTCAGCGCACTTCCAGAGCTGAGCTGTTGCTGGTCCACACTAGGAGATTGCACCCCAAGGATCTCCCCTGGGTTCCACTCATGTGGTAGAGGAGCCAATCCTTAGAACCTCCCATCACCGACGGACCCCATGTTTCCTGGTCTCTCGGATTCAGGCTCCAAACTCAATCACTCCCACCCTTGCCCTTTATAATTCCCAGCCAGGCACATCTCTCCCAGCTGTGGAGAGACACTGGAAGTAAGGGGTTAGGAGACCTACGTGCATTTCCATGACTTGTATTTCTCTGGGTAAATCACTCTCGGTTTGATTTTTCTCCTGGTTACTTAGGCACTTGCTATGTCATGTGGTGTGGGTTTGCCAGGTCTGCATTTTGGCCCCACCTTTCATTTGCCAGGAATTGGCTCCCCCATCTGCCATTCCCCCTAGTGCAGCTGCAAAATGACTAATTCCTCTGTCCTCTGCAGGCAGCCTGGAGTGATGTAGCTTCTTTCCTGCACTAGGATATTATGCAGCATGATTTTCAGGTAAATGCAGCAGCGTCTTTGATTTCTGATCTCTCCATACTCAGACACACCACAATCCTAAAAATGCATGTTCCTTTAATTCCCTTATCCCTCCTCTTTGCTCACCAGGGAACCGCTCTGGCTAGCACCACCACTGTTGGCAGCAGAGGTGGCACTGGGGATTTTTTCCTTATTATATCCAACCTCCTGAGTCCCCAATCTGTTGATTATTTTGAATGTCCAGTATTAATTCCCAATAAAATCCCTTTTTTTTTTTCACCCAACTTCCTGAGAAACTGCCCATCTGATTTCTTGGTTTTAAACTACAGAGGAGCCAGGAAAGTAACCTCCTCTATTCTGCCATCTTGAAACTCCTCTTTCACTTTCTTTGTGTGAGTAGTAGCAGCAGTAGTAGTAACAGTAGCTATTGTGAGCAAATTTCTTTCATTTCTTTCTCTGTGAATTAATTATTGTTGCAAAGAAAAGCTACTAATTTCTGTATGTTGATTTTTGTGTCCTGCCACTTTGCTGAATTTGTTTATCAGTTCTAATATTTTTTTGGTGGAATCTTTTTGCTTTTCTATATAGAGTCATATAATCTATAAACAGGGATAGTTTGACTTCCTCCCTAGTTACATGTCTTATTTCTCTTATTTTCTCTGGCTAAAAGTTTTAGTACTATATTGAATAAGCAATATTGAGCAATAAGAATTGATACCCTGGTCTTGTTTCTGATCTTAGAGAAAATTCTTTCAGTTTTTCCCATTCAGTTTCATATCTTTTGTGGGTTTGTCATATGCATACAGCCTTTGTTATGTTGAAGTATGATCCTTCTATGCTTAATTTGCTCAGCAATTTTATTATGAAGAAATGTTTAATTTCATTGAATGCTTTTCTGCATCTATTGATGATCATATAATTTTTATCCTTCATTTTTAAAATGTAATACTGATTTGTATACATTTAAACATCTTTGCTTTCATGAAAGGCAACAAACTTGATTATGGTGAATGATATTTTTGATGTGCTGTAAAATTCAATTTGCTAATATTTGGTTGAGCATGTTTATATCTATGTTCATCAGGGATATTGGTCTATCTAAAAGTTTGTTGATTTTTGTTTGTCTTAAAAAATCAAAACTCTTTGTTATGCTGATCTTTCATATATATGCATTTTTTTAGTTTATTTATTTCTGCTCTAATCTTTCTTCTACTGATTTTGGGATTGGTTTCTTCTTTCTTTTCTAAATCCTTCACATACCATATCAATTTGTTGGAAATCTTCTTATTTTTTTAATGCACCCACTTATTGCCCTAAATTTCCATCTTATTTCTGCTTTTTGCTGTTTTCCTTAAGTTTTGGTTTGTTGTGTTTCCATTTTCATTTGTCTTGAGATAGTTTAAAATTTTCCTTTTGATTTCTTCAATGATCCATTTTTCATTCAAAAGTGTATTGTTTAGTCTCTATGTATTAATATAGTTTCAAATATTTCTTAAGTTTTTGACTTCTAGTTTTATTCCATTGAGATCAGAAAAGATACAGGAAATCATTTTAATTTTTCAAATTTGTTAAGACTTGTGCTATATCCTAATAAATGATCTAAAGATTGTTTCATGTTTAAGAATGTGTATTCTGAAGTTGTTGACATATACTGTAAATATCTAAATTCATCTGATTAACAATATAGTTTGTTTCTTTATTGATGTTTTTTGTCTACATGGTCTGTTCTTCGATGAAAATGGGCTATCAAAATCCCCAACTATTATTGTATTGGAGCCTATCACTTCATGTAGGTCTAATAGTGTTTGTTTTAATAAAATTGGGTGCTCTCCAGGCTGGGATTGTGGCTCAGTGGTAGAGCGCTTGCCTTGCATGCGTGAGGCACTGGGTTCAATCCTCAGCACCACATAAAAATAAATCAATAAATATATTGTGTCCACCTACAACTAAAAAATATTAAAAAAAAAAGTGGGTGCTCTGACATTAGGAGCATATAGATTTACATTCATTCTATCTTTGTGTTGAACTGTTCCCTTGATCATTATATAGTGAACTTCTTTGTCTTCCCCGCCTGTATCTTTTTTAAAAAAATATTTTAGTTGTTCATGGATCTTTATTTTATTCATTTATTATTTATATGTGGTGCTGAGGATTTAACCCAGTGCCTCACGCATGCTAGGCAAGCACTCTACCACTGAGCTACAGCCCTAGCCCCACCTGTATCTTTTAGATATAGAATTAGAGAATTTAGTCTTCTATATTCAAGATTATTATTGATAGATAGGGATTTTACTCCTGCCATTTTGTTTATTTTCTTCTAGTTGTTTTAAATATTAATCTTTTCTTCCTCTCTTGTTCATATTTGTGGGTTACTTTTATTTTTATTCGTTCTAATTAGTTATACATGACAGCAGAATGCATTTAGATTCATTGTACACAAATGAAGTACAACTTTTTATTTCTCTGGTTGTACATGATGTAGAGTTGCACCATATGTGCAGTCATACATGTACTTAGGGTAATGATATCCATCTCTTTCCACCATCTTTCCTGCCCCCATGTCCTTTCCTCTTCCCTCCATCCCCTTTGGCCAAAGTTCCTCCATTCTTCCCATGCCAATTCTCTCATTATGGATCAGTGTCCACTTATCAGAGAATATATTCAGCCTTTGGTTTTTTGGGATTGGCTTACTTTGCTTAGCATGATGTTCTCCAACTCCATCCATTTACCTGCAAATGCCATAATTTTATTCTCTTTTAATGCTGAGTAATATTCCATTGTGTATATATACCACAGTTTCTTTATCCATTCATCTATTGAAGGGCATCTAGTTTAGCTCTTATGAATTGAGCTGCTATAAACATTGATGTGGCTGCATCACTACAGTATGCTATTTTTAAGTCCTTTGGGTATAGATTGAGGAGTGGGATAGCTGGGTCAAATGGTGGTTCCATTCCAAGTTTTCTAAGGAATCTGCATACTGCTTTCCAGAGTGGTTGCACCAATTTGCAGTGCCATCAGCAATGTATGAGTGTACTTTTCCCATACATCCTCATCAACACTTATTATTGCTTGTATTTTTTTTTCAGTTGTCAATGGATGTTTTTATTTTATCTATTTATATGTGGTGTTGAGAATCAAACTCAGTGCCTCACATATGCCTGGCAAGTGCTCAACCACTGAGCCACAACCCCAGCCCTGCTTGTATTCTTGATAATTGCCATTCTGACTGGAATGAGATGAAATCTCAGTGTAGTTTTAATTTGCATTTCTCCAATTGCTAGAGATGTTGGGCATTTTTTCATATATTTGTTGATCAGTTGTATAGCTTTTTCTGAGAAGTGTCTGTTCAGTTCCTTAGCCCATTTATTGACTGGGTTACATATTTTTTGGTGTTAAGTTTTTTGAGTTCTTTATATATCCTGGAAGTTAGTATTCTATCTGATGTGTATGTAGTAAAGCTGTTCTTCCATTCTGTGGGCTCTCTCTTCACATTATTGATTATTCCTTTGCTAAGAAGAAGCTTTTTAGTTTGAATCCATCCCATTTAATAATTCTTGATTTTATTTCTTGTGCTTTGGGAGTCTGGTTAAGGAAGTCAGAATCTAGTCTGACATGATGAAGATTTTTGCCTAATTTTTCTTTTACTAGACACAGGGTCTCTGGTCTAATTCCTAGGTCCTTGATCCACTTTGAGTCAAGGTTTGTGCATGGTGAGAGATAGTGGTATAATTTTATTTTGCTGCATATTGCTTTCCAATTTTTCCAGCACCATTTGTTGAAGAGGTTTTTTTGCCAATATATATTTTCAGTGCCTCTATCTAGTATGAGATAACTGTATTTAAGTGGGTTTTTCCTCTGTGTCTTCTATTCTGTACCATTGTCTATTTTGGTGCCAATACCATGCCATTTTTGTTACTATAGCTGTGTAATGTAGTTTAAAATCTGGTATTTTGATGCTTCCTGCTTTGCTCTTTTTGCTAAGGATTGCTTTGGCTATTCTGAGTTTCTTATTTTTCCAAATGAATTAATGATTGCCTTTTATATTTCTATGAGGAATGTTATTGGGATTTTAATTGGAACTGCATTGAATCTGTATAACGCTTTTGGTAGTATAGCCATTTTGACAATTCTTCCTAACCAAGAACATGGGAGATTTTGCCATCTTCTAAGGTCTTCTTCAATTTCATTCCTTAGTGTTCTGTAGTTTTCATTGTATAGGACTTTCATTTCTTTTGTTAAATTGATTCCTAAGGGTTTTTTTTTTTTTTTTTTTTGAGGCTATTGTGAATGGGATAGTTTTCCTAATTTTACTTTCAGAAGGTTTATCACTGATGTATAGAAATGCATTTGATTTATGGGTATTGATTTTATATCCTGCTACTTTGCTGAATTCATTTATTCTACAAGTTTTCTGGTGGAATTTTTTGGATCCTCTAAGTATAGGATCATGTTGTCCACAATATGTCCTCGTGATTCAGTTTCAGCAGATCATATTTCTCTAGAAATTTATCAGTGTCATCGAGATTTTCTATTTTATTGGAGTATAAATTTTTAAAAGTTTCTAATTTTCTGTATTTCAATAGTATCTGTCATGATATTTCCTTTTTCATCACAAATTTTAGTAATTCGAGTTCTTTCTCTCCTTCTTTTATTAGAGTGACTAAGGGTTTATCAATTTTATTTATTTTCTCAAAGAACCAGCTGTTTGTTTTGTCAATTTTTTCATTTTTTTGGTTTTAATTTCATTGTTTTTAGCCCTGATTTTATTTCCTGTCTTCTTTACTTTTGGTGTTGATTTGTTCTTTTTCTAGGGCTTTGAGGTGTAATATCAGGTCATTTATTTGTTGACTTTTTATTCTTTGAATGAATGAGCTCAATGCAATGAACTTTACTATTAACACTGCCTTCATAGTGTTCCAGAGATTTTGGTATGTTTTATCAAAGTTCTCATTTACCTCTAAGAATTATTTTTTATCTCCTCTGATATCTTATGTTATCCATGCATCATTCAATAGTGTATTATTTAGTCTCCAGGTGTTGGAGTAACTTCTATTTTTTATTTTATCATTGATTTCTAATTTCATTCCATTATGGTCAAATAGAATGCAGGGTAGTATATCTATTTTTTTTTGTTTGCTAATAGTTGCTTTGTGGCATAACATATGATTTGATTTAAAAAAATTTTTTTTGCAATTTATTTTAGAGAAGGATCCATGTGCTGCTGAGAAAAAAAGTGTATTCTCTTGTTGATGGATGAAATATTCTATATATGTCTGTTAAATCTAAACTATTGATTGTATTATTTTTTAAAATATTTTCTTAGTTTTCAATAGGCTTTTATTTTATTTATTTATATGTGGTGCTGAGAATCGAACCCAGTGCCTCACACATTTGAGGCCAGCACTCTACCACTGAGCCACAACCCCAGCCCTTGATTGTATTATTGAGTTCTATAGTTTCTTTGTTTAGTTTTTATTTGGAAGATCTATCCAGTGGTAAGAGAGGTGTGCTAAAGTCACCCAGTATTATTGTGTTGTTGGTCTATTTTATTCTTAAAATTTAAAAGGATTTGCTTGATATATGTGAGTGTTCCATTGTTTGGGGCATAAATATGTACATACAATTGTTATGTTTTGTTGATGTATGATTTCCTTAAGCTGTATGAAATGTTCTTTATCCCTTCTGACTAACTTTGGTTTGAAGTCCTCTTTATCTGATATAAGGATGGAATCCACTGCTTGTTTATGCACACCATGGGAATGATACTTTTTTCCCCATCCTTTCACCTTCAGTCTGTGGATATCTTTGCCAATAAGATGAGTCTCTTGAAGGCAGCATATTTTTGTGTCTTTCTAAAAATCTAATCTGCCAGTCTGTGTCTTTTAGTTGATGAATTTAGGCCATTAACATTCAGGGTTATTATTGAAATATGATTGGTATTCCTGGTCATTTTTTTAAAAATTTTTTTTAGTTATACATGGACACAGTGTCTTTTTTTTGTTTATGTATTTCTATGTGGTGCTGAGGACTGAACCCAGTGCTTCACACGTGCAAGGCAAGCGCTCTGCAATGAGCCACAACCTCAGCCCTGTTTTTGGTTTTTTTTTTTTTTTTTTAAACTATTTTTTTAAAATTTTTTTTAGTTGTAGATGAATGCAATATATTTATTTTATTTATTTATTTGTATGTGGTGCTGAGGATCGAACCCAGTGACTCACGCATGCGAGGCAAGCGCTCTACCACTGAGCCACAGCCCCAGCCCTGTTTTTGGTTTTTTACTTGACTTTGTTTCTCCTTTGATTGGTTTTTCCTTTAGTGTAGTTCCTCCCTTTGCTGATTTTCATTATTGTTTTTCATTTCCTCCTCACAGAATATTTTGTTGAGAATGTTCTGTAGTGCAGACTCTCTCATTGAAATTCTTTTAACTTTTATTTATCATGGAAGGTTTTTATTTCATCATCAAATATAATCTTAGTTTTGCTGGATGTAAGATTCTTAGTTGGCATGCATTTTCTTTCAGAGCTTGGTATATGTTGTTCTAGTATCTCCTAGCTTTGAGTATCTGGGTTGAAAAATCTGCTGAGATCCAAATTGGTTTCCTCCTCTATGTAATCTGAAACTTTTCTTTTGCTGCTTTTAAAATTATATCCTTATTCTGTATGCAAGGCATTTTCATTGTAATGTACATTGGTGTATATCTGTTGTAATTTTGTACTTTTGGTGTCCTGTAAGCCTTTTGTATTTTATTTTCCAATTCATTCTTCATGTTTGGGAAATATTCTAATACTATTTCATTGAAAAGATTGTGCATTCCTTTGTTTTGTTTCTCTCTGCCTCCTCTATCCTGATAATTCTTAGATTTGATCTTCTGATGCTATCCCATAGTTCTTGGAGATTCTGTTGATGGTTTCTCAC
>PVHX01020328.1:5852-32372 GCA_004024805.1 Geosciurus inauris
GACTGTTCCACTCTATGCTCTTTCTTTACAGGCAGTACTAGAGCCACCAGGTGTTACCATATAAGATGGTAAGATCACATACTGAATACATTTTGTAAAGCCAGATGACCAAAAGGAGGCGAATTAAAACCACTGGGCAAGGCTTTATTGGAAATACACACTCTCGGGCTGAACTCTCCTGTCCATCTGAGTGTGTCCGGAAGAATGGCGCACGTGTTCCAGGGTACAGAAAATTTTAAAAGGCCCGGTCAGGAAGGGGAGGGCTTAAGGAAGGAAGAGAAGGCCAGAGTCCTTCCTGGATAAGTCAGGAAAAGCCCGCTGATTGACAGGAGGTGCCTTACTGCTGACGTCAGCGTCTGACTGTTCCATGGCTGCCCCTAAGTGGACACCCTGAACTGACCTAACACATTTAAATCCATAATCTGTTAAAATGTGTTTAAAGTAAATGAACTAGTAAATTTACCACTCTGGACAGGCCCAGGATTTCCTTAGGATACGATGTAGCACTTAAAACATCTGGCAGGCAAACCAAGTGTGAAAATCAGATATCAATCAGCTTGATTTTCATTTTTACATAGACCATTGTTACTGAATGGTTGAATATTTTCCTCCAGCACACCATAAGACCACTTGGCACACTCCTAAAACATGTGTTCTGAATTTTGGAGACCTAGAACAGGTCTAGGCAGAAGGCAGAGAACTTCAGAAGTCTAACACTGAAACGGATCTTGAAAATCAAGATGGGGTCCCATTCCTCTGTTGTCAAAGATTGAACACCTGAGAAACGCTGAGGAAAGAGCAAAAAGTTTTATTTAAAGAATAGAACAGAAAGAGAGAGACTGCTCTGGAGAGGAGGGGGCCCAGAGCTGGTGCTCTTGCCCCTTTTATAGATTTTAGGTTTCTTCTCAAGTCTGCTCCTCCCAGCCTGCCCAAAAGGTGGATTGACCAAAGGTGGGAAAGGAGCTGCCCAGGGGGAATTCATTAACAACTTCCTGCTGGGAGGAACAATTCCCTAGAGGCAGGTGACCTTGCCAATAGGTAAGGAGGAAGAAGTGCTCTGGAGGAATTAGCATTTTATTTCCTTTTGAATCAGCTCTTATCTTCTTTCATTTATTACCTACACTGACTGTCCTTTTGCCTTGGTCTCAACACCATGAGCCTGCCAGAATCCCTGGTGCCATGCCTCTACCTTCTCCCAGTTTTCATGTTCCCCAGGGCTGCCACCATCTTTGTTTGTTATGTACCTCCCTATTTAACCAGGCTCTGACAGTTAACAGACCTTGTTTCTGCACAAGGAACTTCCCAGTGTCCAAGCCTGACTGATGGATTTCTGTATCAATACTGCAACCATGTTTTTCCTTAGTGGAGACTCAATAACTCCAACAGACTAAAGGCGACCTCATGAAATGACAACAAACAGCACAATCAGGATAACTATTTCACAGGTTTTACAATTGTGCACTTTAAAGAACCGTAAATTATTCTCACAAGTGGTTAAAGTCAGTATTAACTTCTGTGGAGTGTGCAATAGATTGGCATTATCTCAAGGGTGCTTAATAGATGGTTCCTAGATTTTGAAGGTTTTAACACTAACGAGAATCAAAAGGTAGAAAATGAACTGTTACCAGACTGCTTTTATAATGCCAATCAGCAATGTTTAATATATATACTGTTAGGTAGGTTAGTCAGCCATGAATAGATACTAAAATCCATGAATCATAAACTAGAAACACAAGGAACATTGTAGAGACAGGCAAGCATCTGGAGACTGAGAACTATAATGTCTAATCTTCCCTAAGATGTAGATAATTATAATTTCTTGAGAAAGCTATTGCTTAAAATCATGGGGAAGCTTATCAAAGAAAACAAGCTTCAGGAAAATGGGGCCTGGTATAACAGAACCTCCCCCAGATAGAGTTAATTATAATACCTTAAGGGAACTACTGTTTCCAGATCATATCACTAGGATCCTTCCTTATTGCCAAAACTATGTCACAACTACCCCTTTTGATGAGGACATCAAGACCCTCACAGAGGAAGCTTGCTGAGGGGTATTCATAGGGCAATAAACCAATTACAGGGGTTTGAGAAATTGAGGCAAGAACAGGGGAATTCAAAACCTTTGAAAACCCTAACTTTGTTGTGGACACATCAACCTCCCAGAGGCCATTCCTTCAGTCTGTCCTGAACATTGGACTCTCTAGCTTTCCTAATAAACTCCTGACTGTTACTCTGTGTGATCTGCTTAACATTTTTTCCACAAAATCATAAGGACCCGTGGTTGAGAACCCCTATAGGTATTTTAGCTCCACAGTCCCGATCTCACTTTATGGCACTCACTAAGAAAATAAACTTTATACTCCAGGCTACATATGTATTTTTACCAGCTTGCACAACTTGAGACTACTCTGTTGTTTCTGTTATCTTGATCATTCAGCTTCTCAAAATAGACTGGTTTGCCAGAGGAGATCTCTAACTGCTTTTTTCCACTTGTACAAGTGAGATTTTGTCTCTTCAAGAAATCATATATTCCCGTAAAACAGAATGCTGTAAAGCAGAGTATGTCAACCTCAATAGCACTATTGACATCTAGAGCTGGATAATTACTTATTGTAGATGGCTGTACTGTTCATTACAGGATGTATCCTAGGTAGCAGTATTTCAGGCTTTACCCACTAGATATTTCTTTGCAATCCTTCCAGTGGAACACCAAAATGTCAATTGTACCCTTTGGAACAAAATATTTCTCAGTTGAAAACCACTGATACAGAGCTGTAGAATGGTACGAGTATGCCTACAGGTAATCATCAAAAGAAAAAAAAAATGAATGTCATGTAAATTAGCAATAATAATATTTTCTTATTTTTGCTACATTAATACAACCTTCAAAGTATGTTCTGAAAATTACCCTGAGTTGTGGGTATACTTTGGAACTTCCTTCAAAGGCAATAGTAAGTATATTCTCAATAATTCACCTTTGATTATTTGCTCCTTTCTTCTCTTCTCTCTTCCATTTCAAGGCTTCATAGCAGAGTTGATTGGTTGGATTGTGTGCTTGTAACAAAACAACTGCCAAGGGAACAGAAAACTTTCCTAGAGTACTGAGTCTCAAATTTTAATGTGCATAATTATCACCTGGAAAATATTGTTAAAAAGTAGATTCTGATTCTTAGGGTTTGGGGCAAGGCATGAGATGCTACATTTCTAAGGCTCCAGTTGAATAATTCCAGGAACACACTGACAGTAGCAGATTCCTAACATGCTAGCAATAAAATATCAAATGGAAAATACCAAGCACCAGTCCAGATTCACTGAATAAAAAACCTGCATGTTATTAAGATCCTAGTGATTTCTATGTACAATGAAATATAAGACAGCATTGCATTAGACCTTTAAATAAATTGAAATTAGGTTTTTATATTATTATTGTGATGAGAACACAGCATGAGATCTAACACATTTTAATGTGGAATACATTATTGTTGACTATAGGTATAGTGTTGTATAGCAGATCTGTGGAGTTTATTTATCTTGAAACTTTATGCCTATTGATTAATAACTCCCGATATCCCCTTTTCCCCTGTGCCTGGTAATCACCCTGCCAGTCTTTGATTTTATAAATTTGACTATTTTAGATATCATATAAGTAGAATCATGTAGTTCCTCTCTTCCTGTGACTGCCTTATTTCACTTAGCATAATGTACTCAAGATCTACCCATGTTATTTCATATGGCAGAATTTCTTTTAAAAGGGTAGACAGTATTCTATTTTATGTGTATACCACATTTTCTTTATCTGTTCATTGGTCCATAGATACTTAAGTTGTTTTCATGTTTGAACTATTGTGAATAGTGCTGCAATAAATGTGGGAGGGCAGGTATTTTGAGATCTCGATTTCAATTCTTTTGGATATGTACCTAGAAGTGGAATAGCTGCGTTATATAGTATGCATTTGAGGAAAGTCCAGAAAAAATGAAATAGATTTTACAAGAATACAGGACAACTATAAATTATCAGATAATGAGAAAACCAGAAGGAAAAGAAAAAGAAAACAGACAATATATTTGAAGCACTAGTGACTGAAAATTTTCCATAAGTGGTTTGATTTCAGATATCAAACCACAGATCTGTGAACATGAAGTAGGGTAATGTCTGAAAGCTACATGAAAACATATCATATTCAAACTGCAGAAAATTAAAGATAATTTTAAAAAACCTTTAAAGAAGTTAGAGGAAAAGAAAATGAACACCTTAAATATAAAGAAGCAAAGACAAGAATTACACATGGTTTCTCCTTGGAAACCAAACAAGCAAGAAGAAAATGGAGTGAGACATTAACATTTAGGGAGAATTACCATTCTAGAATTCTGTATTTTGTGAGATTATCTTTTGAAAGTGATGAAGAGATAAAAAATATTCTCAAACAAAAATTGAGGGAATTTATTGGCAGTAGATACACTTTTCAAAAATGTTAAAATTCTTCATAGAAAAGAAATGTGATATAGGTCAGAAACTTCTATCTACATAAAAAATGAAGGGCATCAGAGGATGAATAAAGGTAGGGAAGTAAAGTAAAAGCCTTTTTCTTTCAATTAGATTCTGATGTCTCACAAAGTGAATACGTCCATGAATTGTTGAATTTGTGTTTATAGTAATGAATAAAAGTTCATCTTATTGCTATTATTCTCCCCTACTTTCTTTTTATTAGTGTTAGCATGGTATACCTTTCTCTCTTACTTCATATACATACATATGTGTGTATTTGTATGTGTGTCTTTATATTCAAAGTGGGTTTTCATACACTCAGGTCTAGTTTTTGACCCATTCTGAAAATCTTTTTTCATCAGTGTATATATATTATTGATCTAACAGATAATTTTTTTCAAAATATATTTTTTTCAAAAATAATATATATATTTTTAAAATAGTAATAGTGCACATCTGCAATCTCAGTAATTTGGGAGGCTGAGACAGGAGGATTGCAGTTTGATTGCAGTTTGGACAACTTAGTGAGATCTTGTCTCAAAAAATGAAAAGGTCTAGGAATGTAGCTCAGATGTAGAATGTTTGGGATTTAATATGCAGTAGTGGGGGGCGGGGAAGCACAGCGATACATTCAACTGCATATATGTGTATACATAAACATGCTTATATATAATTATATAACCATGAAATGACTGACAACAATGATACAGGAATGGAGGAAGGAATTAGGAGTATTTTGTTATCATAAGGTACTTGCACTAGCTATGAAGCAGAATATTATTATTATTATTATTATTATTATTGTTACAAAAAAGTTTATTTGCAAGGTGACCAAGTGTGGAGATGGGAGACCCAAGTCTCAAATCTTTCTCCCAAGGATAACATTTGGGGATGTTGATGAAACAAAGAAGCTGGATGGTCTGTGGTATGGGGAGAGCTGATTTAAAGTAGAACAATCAGTGGTCTATACATATGTAATCAATTTTCATATCTCTTCATGGGAAACAAGTTCACAAAATGGCAGTATAAGCATGATCCAAGGGCGGAGCTTTCAGCTTCCTGGCATTAAATGGTCACTCACAGCACACTTGTGCAGGCCCAAGTGAGGAGACAGTGGTTTAAACAAAAAAGGCCTTCAAGTCCCTTCGCTGGTATTTTAAGTAAGTTATTGCCACACAATGATGGAGTGAAAAGGGCTCATTCTGGGACAGAATGCCTTATTCAGTGCTCCTGAAACTGGCCTATAACCTGAGCCATGCTCCCTGCATCCAGAACATTATTATTTGAATGTGGTTGTGGATTAGTTTTGAATTTTGTATTGTAAACTCTAGGATGACCACTAAGAAAAAGGTGGTGGTCAGGGAAATATAATTGATAGACTAAAAGAGCAAGGAGAATGGAATCAAATAAAATGATCAGTTAAAACCACAAAAGACAGAAAATATGTAGAAGATATAAATAGAAACAAAGTACAAGGACAACAAACAGAAAATTGTAATGATTATGTTAGGTATTAATCTAAGTATGTCAATAATCATGCTAAACATCAATAGTATATATACACTGATGAAAAAAGATTTTCAGAATGGATCAAAAACTAGACCTGATTGTATGAAAACCCACTTTGAATATAAAGACATACACACAAACACACATACATGTATGTATATGAAGTAAGAGAGAAAGGTATACCATGCTAACACTAATAAAAAGAAAGTAGGGGAGAATAATAGCAATAAGATGAACTTTCATTCATTATTATAAGCACAAATTCAACAATTCATGGACGTATTCACTTTGTGAGACATCAGAATCTAATTGAAATGTTCCTATATCCTGGACGAGCTTGAAATCAGACTCAACAAAGCTTTTAGGGAGATTTGGGACATCCTCACGTTGGGGACCCTGCCCTGGCTACAGTGCCATGTGATCAGATAGACTCCTTAGCTCTCTGCTTCACTAAAGAGAGGAAAGAAGTTGCTTCACCCCAACATTTCTAGGGGTGTTCAGATGACTGGTTTCTTTTTTGATGAGTATGGTACATTCTAGCCACCTATGGGAGAACAGAGGTTGTATTACAGGCTTATTAGATGCTGTTGATCTTGCCTTCTGATTAACATTCTGAGCAGACCAAATATACTGGCCTTCAACTTCCCTCTTAGGATAGAAACAGTTGATCCATGCATCCATTGCCCCAACTTCTCCAGGGTTTCCTAAAGAACGAGAATCCATCTGCCACTCTTGAAGTTCTGATGGGTCTGACACAGTCTAGCCTCCCAGGGGAGTATGAAGGTGGCAGCTTGGGCTGGTAGACACAATAGCACCTCTCCCACCCCAGCTCAGCACAGAGTGAGTATACAAAAATGATAGCTGTCTACTGCTCCCTGGAGAGAGGAAGAGTTGGTCAAAACTCCCTGAAGCTCTGACCAGGATGATTGGTGAGAATAGTCTCCTGTATGAGTCCCATCTGTGAAGATTGAAAGAGATGTCTACTTTGTATAGTGTATAGACACCATTGTATAGAATTAAGAAAAATTAATGATCAGGCAGATGTTCCAAAAAAGGGAACAAGATAAATCTCCAAAACCAATCCCAAAGAAACAGAGTTTTCCAAGTTGCCTATCAAAGAATTAAAAATAATTTCCAGAAAGATGCTCACCAAAGTCAATAGAACAATGCATGAACAAAGTGAGAATTTCAAACAAGAAACAGAGAAATAAAATAAGAACCAACAGAAATCATGGAGCTAAAGAGAATCATAACTGACACACACACAAAAATTCATTAGAGTAGTTCAAAACAAGAATAGGTCAAAGAGAAGAAAGGATCAGCAAACTTGAAGACAGATCACTGAAAATAATTTGGTAAGAGAAGAAAAAAAAGAAAAGAATGAAAAAGAGTAAAGAATTCTTGAGGGAATTATGGAACACCAGAAAGTAGATCAAAACACACATTATGAAACCGAGAAGGACAAGAGAGAGGCTTATTGAAATAAATAATGACTACAAACTTTCTAAAACTTGGGAAGGAAATTTGTGTCCAAATTCAAGAAATCCAAAGGATACCAGGTAAGATGCATCTACACCTAGACACATTATAGTCAAATTGTCAAAAGTCAAAGACAGAGAAAGAATTTTGAAAGTATGACATAAACAATTCATCACAAAAGTGACATTTCTTAACACAATCAGCTGATTTTTCAGCAGAAGCCTTGCAGGCCAGAAGGAGCGAGATGATATATCCAAAGCACTTGGGGGAAAACAAAACAAAATGAAACAAAACAAAACCAAACAAAATCAATCTAAACCCTGACTGTTGCAACATGCACAATTTATTCAGGGGTAACTGAACCGGTTAATGAGGGGATGGAGAAAAGAAAAACAGACACATGAATAGAGAAAAAGTCGGGGCTTGGTGGTTCATCCAACCTCTGATGGAGGAAGACTGATCACGAGCAAGCTCAGCACGTTTATTATAAAAGTTTTATTGTTAACAGGGTTATTGTGGGAAAGTTTCTGCAAAGCAAATGGAGCCAAGGTCATGAGTACAGGTAGCCTGATTATGATCATCAGCTTACACCCATAGCTTTCTTTCCTCCAGCAGCTGGCATCTAAAACTCAAGGTTAAAAACTGAATAGCTCTGTGGCTCGCATAGGACCCCCTATTGAACAGGGCATCACCATAGCAACTGGGCTATCTCTTCAGCGCCTTTGCACCAAGAGCTGTCCAGAGGGGCACTGCCTCTGTCACAGGAGAGTTTGAAACCCATAGTTCAGTTGCCACTCCCAACATCAGACAATAAAAAATACTGTGCCCAGTATATTTATCATTAAGAGATGAAAGAGAGGTAGTATTTTCCAGACAAAGGTTAAAGGAGTTTGTGACAACTATACTTGCCTTATGTTAACTGGAGTTCTTCAAGTTGGAATGAATGAATTCCAAACAGCAACATGATAATATGAGAAAATGTGAAATTCATTGGTAAAGTTAAATATATAGACAAATACAGAATATTGTATTATAATTTTGATGCGTAAATAACTTTCTATACTAGTATTAAATGAGCAGACAAAAGTATTAAAAATAACTTTTAACTAAAATGTTAAAAGATATGTAATATCATTAGGTGAAAATAATATAAAACATGTCATGGGAAAGGAGAAATGAAAGTATAGTTTTTGTAATGTGATGGGATATAAACTGCTATCAGCTTAAAATAGACTGTTACAACCTTAAGACATTTTATGTAAGTCTCAATCACACACACAAAAAAACCACTATAGAAACTACAGAAAAGAAAAAGAAAAAAGGGAAGAATCAAAGTATATCAATAGAAAAAATTGTGGAACACAAAGGAAGACAAGACAGGAATGAAAGGCAAAAGAAGCACAAGAATGAGAGAAATCAAGACAGCAATAACAAATATTTCCATAAGCATAATTATTTTAAATGTAAATGGGTTAAATCCCCTAGCTATATGACATAAAGTTGGTAAATGGATTTATAAAACTCAACAATATACTGCCTAAAAGAACTCATCTTAGATATAAAGGCACATATAGCCTGAAAATGAAGGAAGGGACAGACTAATAACAAATGAGGAGATTAAACTAGTAATCAAAAATCTCCCCATAAAGAAAAGTCCAGAACCAGATGACCTTACAGGTGAGTTTTACCAAACATTAAAAAAAAAAAAAGTTAATACCAATTCTTCTCATAATCTTCCATAAAATAGAATAAATAAAATAAATATAAGAAAAGGGAGCACTTCCAAACTCATTTTATGAGGCCAGCATTACCCTGATACCAAAGTCAAAAACAACAGAAAAAGACTGCAAACCAAAATCCTTCATGAACATAGATGCAAAAAACCCTCAAAAATATCAGCAAACCTGATTCAATAGCATATTAAAAGGATTATATACTGGCTGGGGCTGTAGCTCTGTGGCAGAACGCTTGCCTAGCATGTGTGAGGCACTGGGTTGGGTCCCTAGCACCACATAAAAATAAGTAAAATAAAGGCATGCTGTCCATATACAACTACAAAATTTTTTTTTAAAAATAAATAAAATAAAAGGATTATATGCTATGATCAAATGGGATAATGAGATTTATCCCTGGGATGAAAGGATATCAACATATGTGAATCGATCAATGTGACTCAGCCTATCAACAGACTGAATGAATAATCACCCCATTATCTTCATACAGAAAAAGCACTGGGCAAAATTCAAGATCCCTTCGTAATAAGATCTCAACAAGTTAGATATAGAAGGAAATTACCTCAGTGCAATAAAAGCCACAGGTGGGGGCTGGGGCTGTAGCTCAGTGGTAGAGCGCTTGCCTAGCATGCATGAGGCACTGGGTTCGATCCTCAGCACCACATATAAATAATAAATGAATAAAATAAAGATCCATCAACAACTAAAAAAAATTAAAAAAAAAAAGCCACAGGTGGAAAACTAAGATCTAATATCATACATGATGACAAAGAACTGAAAGTGTTTTATCTAAAATTAAGAACAAAGCAAGGATGCTTACTAGCACTCCTTATCTTGAAAGTACTAGTCCAAGCATTTAAGGAAAAAAAGACTTTCAAACAGAAAAAAACAAAATTGTCCCTTTTCGAAAATGATATTATCTCGTGTATAGAAAATGGTAAATTCTTCCAAGAAAAAATTTAAAACTAATAAATGATTTCAATAAAATTATGTGATACAAAATCAGCACATAAAAAAATAAGTTGTGTTTCTATGTAGGTAGAAATTATCTAAAAAGATTTAGGACAATACAATTTTAGTAGCATCAAAGAGTAAAATATTTATAAATAACTTAAGGTAAAAAGACATACACTGAAAATATTAAAACATTCATGAAAAAAAATTAAAGCTAACCCAAATAAATGAAAAATATCCTGTTTGGATTGGGAGAATTACTATAAAATTCCATACTACTCAAGTGATCTACAATGCAATGCAATCCCTACCAAAATAACAAGGGCATTTTTTTCAAAAATAGAAAACATCCTAAAGTTCATATAGAAACATAATAGTCCTCAAATAGCAAAATCATATTTTGACATATAATATTTGTGCTTGTGGCACCTGCTCCCCTCCACAAAAAAAAAGAAATGACAATATTTGAGATGATGAAAATGTTAATTACCTTGATTTGATCAATTCTATACATGTATATAATGTGTATTCATCAAATCAATGTAATTAGCATTTCTATCTCTCAAATTTGTCATTTCTGTCTCTCTCATTTTTGGGGGTGGTGTGAGGAGGAGGTGTTGGGGATTTAACCCAGGGGCAATTTACCATTGAGCTACATCCCAGCTCTTTTTATTTTATTTTTTAATTTTGAGACAGGGTCTCACTAAGTTGCTTAGGGCCTTGCTAAGTTGCTGAGGCTGGCCTTGAACTTGGAATTCTCCCACTTCAACCTCCCTAGCCGCTCGGATCCACTATTGTCATTTCTATGTATTGTGAATCTTCAAACTCTTCTCCAGTTATTTTGAAATTCATAATTAATTGTTGTAGACTATATAGTTGCCCTATTATGCTATAGAATATTAGAACTAGTTCCCCTCCTCTAAATGTATTTTGGTCTCATTATTCACCCTCTGAGGGACTCCCCAGCCCTTTTTTCACTTTTTATTTTGGAACAGAGTCTCACAAAGTTGCTTAGGGCCTCACTGAATTGCTGAGACTGGCCTAGAACTTGCAATCCTCCTGGCTCAGCCTCCTGAGTCACTGAGATTATAGGCATGTGCCACTGCACCTGGCTCATTTGCTTATTTTTAAATTTGATTATTTTGTTTTTTTGCTGTTGAACTATTTGAGTTCTTTATATATTCTGGATATTAACTCCTTGTCAGATGAATAGTTGATAAAAATGTTCTCCCATTCTGTAGGTTGACTCTTGACTCTGCTGATTGTTTCCTTTGCTGTTCAGAAGCTTCTTATTTGATATAATCCCACTTGTCTAGCTTTCCTTTGTTTCCTGTTCTTTTGGAGTCTTATCCAAAATTCTTTGCATAGAAGTATTCTTTTCATAGTTTCAGGTTTACATTTTGGCCCTTGATCCAATTTGAGTTGATTTTTGTAAATGGTGAGATGTAGTGGAAATTGAAACACATGATATTTGAGGTCTCTTTTTATCTCCAGATTACTATAATGACAAGAAAACTAAAGAAATTTTTATTTTGTTTTGTTTCCAAATTTAACACTTTTATTTGTGAAATACTGTGAAATATTGGTTTCTTAATTATAGAAGTTTGAGGGGAATTTGATTAGTAAATGGGTCGAGAAATGCTTTTAGGTATGCTTTTCATGAATTTGTACCGCTAACAAAATATGCTTCTGAAACATGGAAAACATCTCTCCCTCTCTCTCTCATAGATGCGTGCATACACACATGCGCACACACGCACACAAACACCTACTTTCATTCTCCATATCATCCCGATCATTTCCAGGAGCTAGAAGCCAGTCTCAGTATATATAGCAGTCATAACTTTAGATACCTTCTATTTGTGTGGTATTATGCTACCCAGGAGTCAAGACATTGAAACAAGTCAGCAAGAATGTGTCCTAAAAGCCTGCTGTGAGTCTGTGCCAGGATACATGAAAAACAAATATGTCAAGAGTACTTCCTCTTCAGAAGCCTGTATACAAACTAAAAATTATATGAATCTGTATAATATTACAGATGAAATCTCTTTATCTGTGATCCCACCACATCTTTCTTTAAATATCTGATCAACACAAAGGTGTTAATGTTTCTGAACTGTATGATAGCTGCTGTGCACAGGGATAAATGATATTCTTATCTCTATATGTCTGTGTGAACAGACATTCAGTCTTTGTAAGCACGGTGCTACCATGCTGTGTTGGATTATTGGCTTGAGATATGGTAGGATCAATATCTTATCATCAACAGTTGGAAACTGAGCATCCCTAGCTTTTCCCATAAGAAACAGTGTCCCACAACTCAGAATTCTAAATCAAAGGTGTGTCACTGTTTGAAGAATATTTATACATGATAGAATCATTTAATGCTAAGTGCCTTCATTGATACACATATATAATGAAGATAATTATTTATCAAAAGATGCCTCATTGCAGTCTCATTTAAGTCTTGAGTATCAAAATGTACAGCAATCAAGACTGTAAGACAATTTTTTTCATATTTTTGGAATTTTCACTGTTGTGCTTATTACATACAAATATTCATGTGATATTAGGTAAATCCTTATGCTTCTATTGGCTGTTATCTACCAAAATGCAACCGATCTCTAGAAACACTCTTCAATCCTAAACTTTTGAACAACATGGCTAGTTCTATATTTGTTTTCTTATGAAGGTCTTCTTTGTTTCAAAAGAAACTTTCTTTTATGTGCCTTAAATTATAAGTAACACACAAACAAACATTCTGAACCTCAAAAAACAACGGTGTGGAAAAATGAATTTACAGTAAATCATCCAAAGCCTGGAGCATTGAATTGATATACAGGGCAATGATAACACTTGACCTTCTTCCAATTTCCTTTTGATCATGACAAGTGCTCAGTAATTTTCTGCTAAAGTGTGCTGAACCATATTGACAAATACTATCATGGAATGTTTCCATTAAGTTCATTGCAGGGCATAAAATTTCTTTCAAAATAAAAGCAAGACCCTCTCTGCTACAATTCTGGAATGATACTTGTCACTGGCAATGTGAGGTCTCACTTACTCTTTGTGCATTTACCAACATTTTTGCTTCTTTCTGGATAGAACAGAGCAAGGCTCATGATTGTGTTCATAGGATCTAAGGGCTGGGAAGACCAAAAGATTTTTTGGTTATTTGATCTCAAATAGGAATCTATTATAAAATAAGAGCCAAGGAAACTGTATTATTGTTTACTTGTGAGAGGTATTATGCTACATACTAGGTGCATTAGGCAGACCAAATTTCAGATCCTAGCTCCATAATTTACTATCTCTATGATTTTTTGTCAGTTTCTTGGTCTCCCTAAGTTTCAGTTATTCACAGCCTAAAGCTAGTAATTCCTGCTTCTTCGGGCTATGAAGGATTTGCTGAGATAATGGATACATAGTGCTTGGCATAATTACTGGCCATGGTTATTGTTGAGTAAATATCATTTGTAATGAATGAGGATGATGAAGGTGGTGGTGAAGACTGGAAAGTATTGTGCATTGGAGAAGTGCTGGAAACTTTCTTCACTTCTCATATGCTATGGCGGGTTGCTGTTAGCCGGTAAGAAAAGGGTGATGTCAAGTAAAAGTACAAGGAGCACTTCCTGTGGTGAACCTCCATCCAGTTCCTGTGGGTTAGATTGTTTTTGCTGTGGTTGCTAGAGACATTTCTGAGGAAAAGACACTATATGCCAGTTCAAATGGAGACCTCATGTGTCAGTGCTGTGAGGAATTTGTCCCAGTGAACTATGGGTCATGGGGCATGCTTGTCTTCATGGTTGGGTTGGTCAAAAGTGATATGTTGGAACTGCAGATAGATGAGATAAAAGCACTCAAATTGTCCCCTGCCTTTAAATTGCTAGGGACAGGGGGTTTTCCTACTGAATAGCATGATGAAGGAGAAGGGAAACTAGATGATTCTTCAAAAAAATGAGCTGAAGCTCAGACTTCACAGCAAATCACTGTGACAGTTTAATCAGTATTTTTACCATCTCTGAGCCTTTGTGTCTTCATCTGCCATGAAGTTGTGTTCCCAACTATTTATTTAAATAAAATGATGTTTAAAGATGTACTCATAATTCATGAAGATCTAAACAAACACAAAGTGGGGTTAATATTTGTGCTGGTGTTACTATAGAATGAAACTGAGAAACCAGGAGAAAATAAAAGAAAAAAAGATGCTAAGAATATGAGAATACATGTGTGAAGCAAAAATGATATGCTTCAGAAAAGAAAGCAAACTATATAATATACAGACACATGTCACTGAACAATGGGATAAGTTCTGAGAAACGTGTCATTATGCAATTTTGTCATTGTGCAAACAACATAGAGTATGATTACACAAACTTATATGGCTACATCATTAGGTGATATACTCTTATGAAACCATTGTCTCATATGTGGTTTTCTGTAGACTGAAATGTGGTGTGGCATGTGACTTTGTGTATGTATTTCATGGGAGCTGCATGGTATTTAATATAAAGTGATTCCTTATTCTAACTCTCCTCAGTGGTCTTGTTTAGCTCATATGTATGGAGTTGGAGCTTAACCTAGGTCCTGAAGACAGACTTATTCTAATTTTGGCAATTGAAGATGCCCTAGAAAGTGTTCAGCATCTCCACACCAAGTTGTATAATCACAGGTCTTTTAAGTAACTAATGTTTAATGTAAAGACAAAGTGAGATGAATTCTATGACAACTAATCAGTGAAAAATGAGCCACCAGATGGAACTAGAGGGAAAGTTATGAGTAATAACACTCTCTTAAACGTTGCCAAACCCATAGGATCTATAGTTACTTGGCAGGATATCTGTCTAGGTTAACACTGATTGGTTAACTAATATGCTGTAAATGGAGGTTCAACCAGCTATGAAATTGTTTTTAGCCTATGTTTTTCTAAAGTCTCCAGAATGTTTTTGTTAGGCACATTTCATGCATCTTATGAAAATCAAGAAATCTTATAAATAGCATTAACTTAGGATATTAATACTGTTATTCTGTAAAAAAGACATGAAGTAATTGCCTTTTGACTTGTTTTCAGTGGACACACAGTGTCTCCTTGTGGTCACAGCATTCCCATCAAGATTTAAGCATGCTGGGGTTATGGCTCAGTGGTAGAGTGCTCATCTAGCACATGTGAGGAATGGGGTTTGATCCTCAGCACCACATAAAGATAAATAAATAAAGGTATTATGTCCATCTACAACTAAAAATATTTTTTAAAAAGATTTAAGCACTTTCATGATCTCTTATTTTAGTTTATTTTTATTGACAGTTAATAACTGTACAACTTTATGGGATAGAATGTGATGCTTTGGGATCTTGTGTGTTGATCAACTCATGATACTTAGGTATATCCATCATATCTAACATTTGTCATTTCTCTGTGCCAAGAGTATTCAAAATTCTCTATTCCAGGATTATACAATAAAATATTGTTAACTATAATCACCCTTTTGTGCAGAATACCAGAACTCATTCCTCCTGTCTGGCTATGACTTTGTACCTGTTAATCAGTCTTCCCCATTTCTCTTCCATTTACCCTTCCTAGCTTCTGATAACAATATTCTACTCTCTACTTCTATGAGATAAGCTTTTAGAGATTCTACATATGAATGAAATAATGTGGTATTTGTCTGTCTATACCTGGCTTATTTCCCTTAACACTATGATCTCCAGGTCTATCCATGTTGTAGAAAAAATCTTATGTTGATGGATATTTTGGCTGCCTTTAATTTTACACTATTGAAAACAATTCCATAATAAGTCTTTTTGTATATACCATTTTGTAAGCATGAGAAACCATAACTTTGTTGTAAGTCATTTGAGGTAGAAATACTAGACAAACTAGAATTCATCTTTCAAATTATTTATAATTTATTACTTCTTTACTTTATTACATTATTACTTCTTTAATAATAATGCTTACTTATAATTTATGACTAGTACTTATTTTTAATGTTCTTCATGAACTAAGATGGTAGAATGGAAGTAGGCAGCAAATCTTGACTCCTCTGCAGTCTATAATCAAAGCAGTGAGAAAACAGCTAACAATCTTTCTGATTTTAGCATTGCCAAACTCTCTATATTTTAACATCTTTCTAACCGTTCTCCATTGTATCCTTAACTATCACTTTAACATGAGTCAAATTTATGGAGATGCTAACTACCTTGATTTGATCATTACACATTCTATACATGTGTAGAATTATCACACTGTATCACCCCAAGAAGTATGCACAACTAAAATGATTATAATTAATAAAAAAGAGATTGCACGGTAAAAAATGTTTCTATCAGTGAACAGTATTATTACCAAAGTTAGGGCTACATTTTTCCCACTATGGATCATATACATGCTATAAAAGGGTGTCTTTTTGGTGGCATGTGGCTTAAAATATTGATCTATCTGTTCCAGATAATTGGTTAGAATGTTGCAAGTTAAATATGTAACCCTAATTCATTTATTGAAGAATTACCTTAGCTTTTTAGTTTTAGTTTAGAGAGCACCATTTCTAGCAATGATTTAAAGTACAATCCTGGATAGCTCAACCAAAGAAAGAAGCACTAAATTCTGAAAATGTTTAAATATCTTCAATAGGTGAATTGTATGTTCAAGGACAATTTTAGAAGTCCAAAGCATCTGCTTTGTTTAAAAATTAAATTAATTAGGATACAATTGATTACAATTCTGAAATATTGTTGCTTTTTTCTCTCGTTCAATATTACTAACTGGAATATTCTATATGTTCTCCATAGGTTCATTGGAGTTAAGATTATCTTATCAATTCTTTCTGCATAATTCAGTAGTCAGATGGTGTATGATATTGGCATTCTATTTGTATACATGATGCTCCAATCCATTTTGCCATGGTGGTAGTACTCTAAAAATACATTGCCTTTGGAGTCATTTGAACATAAACTTTCCCTATGTTTGTGTGTAGACCTGGTATATTTCCTACCCACGATTTGCAGTTTCCTGACCAATGCTAACTTTCCTTCTCTAACTCTGTCCTGCAAATACCTCAGCTCTAATTTTTCATAGCTGCTTTTTGCCTGAATTTCTGCCCCTCTCGTACACCTATACTGGGTTGGAATGGGATCTTCGTTGGCAGAGCCAATGAAAACAAGGGTGACAAAGAGAGAGAAGGTCTTTCCTCTGATGACCATCACTTTCAATTTTCTCTGCTCCACTTCTTATATGCCTGGAACAGCTTTCTTGCCCAGCTCATTCCTCTAAACTGTGGCTAAATCTTAATTCAGTGTTTTCTAGGCCCAAACATCCACTTATTTCATCTGTCCCCTCCTTAAATTGTCCCTTGGAAAAAACTTCAGGGGAAAATATAGAAGGATATAACTCCTTTATCAAAACCCCTTTAGCAAAGCACACTGACTAGATTTTCTGTATATTTAACAGAAAATTTTCTGTACATTCTGTTCATTTACTTTCATGAAAGTTTCAAAACTCTAGTGGGCTGGTTTCAACAGTGGCAAAAAGGTCACTCAAAGCTCTGAGGTTTTTTAGTAGACAAAGGAAGCAGACAAACCCAAAAAGGAACAGGGGTAATCTTGATGATTTATAAAGCCTTTGTTTATTACATGTGGAAAATATTTTTCCTTTGTTACTTCTCCACTGTCTGCAATTTTTAATTTTCAGAATATTTAGAGTTATATATTATTTTAGTCAGCTTTTTTGCTGCTGTGACTAAAAGACCTGACAAACACAATTAGAGGAGAAAAGTTTATTTGGGGTTCATGTTTTCAGAGGTCTCAGTCCATAGACAGCCAGCTCCATTAGTCAGGGCTCAAGGTGAGGGAGAACATCATAGTGGAGGCAAGCAGCTCACATGATGATCAGTAAGCAGAGAGAGACTCCACTTGCCAGATACAAAATACATAACCCAAAGGCATGCCCCCAACGTCCACCTCCTCCAGCCACACCCTACCCACCTTCAGTTACCACTTAGTTAATCCCTATCAGGGGATTAATTCATTGATTGGGTGGGGCCCTCATAACCCACTAATTTCACCTCTGAATGTTCTTGCGTTGTCTCACACATGAGCTTTTGGGGGACATCTCACATTTAAGCCATGATATATATAGCAAAATTTAACTCTTTTTAACCATGAAACACATCACATACATACAAAAAAAGCACAGAATATACAAATAAATAGCTCAGTAATTTATCCCAAGCTGATCCTTATATTCATTCTCCAAACCTCACACCCTATCCCAGTCACTACCCTTTCTCTCCATACCGTGCAATGGTAAACCCCATCCTGATATTAGTAGTAACAGTTTCTCATTTTTATGTATGTTTTTGCTGTTGAACATGAATTTCAAAATATTTTTTCTTTTTTATTGCATTGGAAATACACATATTTACTAATTTTATTTATATATCAACAATAGTATATCAATTCATGTAATAAAACAGAAGATAATATATCAACACAAATATAAATTGAATGGAAAATCGTGCTGCTAGGTGTGTGTGTACATATATGTGTGTGTGAATTTTTCTCAGTTGTGAATAAACTATTGTAAAACCTAAAGCAGTATTATAATCCAGTTTAGATATTAACTTCTTTTTTAAAAAATATTTTTTAAGTTGTAGATGGACACAATACCTTTATTTTTATTTATTTTTATGTGGCGCAGAGGGTCAAACCCAGTGCCTCACATGTGCGAGATAAGCACAGTACCACTGAGCCACAACCCCAGCCCCTAGACATTAACTTCTATAGACACAGGTTTATAGTATTGTCACAAACACATTTCTACTCTTTTCTTAAAAATTACTTTGAAAGTAGTTGAGCTGTGTGCAGTGGTGCATCCCTGTTACCTCAGTGACTTGGGAAGCTGAGGCCAGAGGACTACAAGGTCAAGGAAAGCCTCAGCAACTTAGAAAGACATTGTTTTAAAATGAAATAGAAAAGGCCTGGGGATATAACTCAGGGGTAATGCATCCCTGGGTTCAGTCCCCAATACCACCCCCACCACACACAATTAACATACAATTGAACTATAAATGTGCTTAATAAATCCTTATCCTATAAACCAGTATCTTCTTTGTTAGAACTTCAGTGGCTCTTATTCTTCCAGTTACCAGTAACTGAGATAACTACATCCTTAAAAAAATGAGGGGTTCTGCTGGTCTAAACAAATGAACTAAACTTGAACAACTATCTTATGCTAGAAGCTTTGCATAGTGTTTCCTTTAATCCTCGGGATGTTTCAGCAAAGTAAACAATATTATTTCCATATGTTTTTATATATATATCTCATTAGACCATGTGTTTCTCAAGAATAAGGGAAATGTCTTGCTCATCTCTGTGTCCCCAGGACTTAAAATTATGACCAAGAACAAGCACCAAGTTTGTTGAGAAAATTAATATAAAGAAAAAAGGCCAAGAACTAAGAGGAAGGAAACTGAGTTCCCAAATTTACCAGCAAATTTTTAAATTTTGAAACAAATCAGTTATAGTCTACTTTCCATTTCTTTAGCTATAGAAAGAAGGAGATGGGGTTCCTATAGATAAGCTTTAAAAAAAACCTACAATATTGGACTCTGTACATATTTGAAGAATATTTCTTTTTTTCTTTTCTTTTCTTTTTTTTTTTTTTTGGTACTGGGCATTGAACTCAGGGGTACTGGACCACTGAGCCACATCCCCAGCGCTATTTTGTGTTTTATTTAGAGACAATGTCTCACTGAGTTGTTTAGTGCCTCACTGTTGCTGAGGATGGCTTTGAACTCATGATTTTTCAGTCTCAGCCTCCCAAAGTGCTGGGACAATGAATATTTCTTGATGGATATATTTTTGTTTAAGCCCTAAAATTTCTTTAAACTAAAACCATTGTCTAGAAATTACCCAAGATTGAGAGTGTATTCATAGTATCATCTAAAAGCATAAATGAATGCTATGTCATGACTTTTTGAAATGAAAAACATTGTTTACATTCTTGAAGTTATTACTTTCATGTGACATGGAGTAGAAGCCAATTCTGTTTTCTTAATGTGTATATGTAGCTATGGTAGATGTAAAATTTTATTTAGAAATTCTAAGATAAAAGAATTTACACAGAACTTTACAAACTACTGTTGAAAGGAAACTTCATTTAGAAGATCTAGTTAAGAAGAATAATTACCTCATATATTATTTTGCTTGGAAGATGTTCACATAACATTCTTATCAATTGGCAAATTCCCTGGAGGTAACAAATTGCCCAATTAGCCAAAAGTGTTTGCGCCAAACAATAGATATTCCAAATAAGCTCCACCAAGAAGGTAATTTTTTCTGTTTAATTCCTGAAACATTATGCTTGAATTACTGAAATGTAACATTTTTATTGTCTCATGATTATGGATATTTTAGCAAAAAGGGCCAACTATTATATTTGATGGTACCTAGGCCAATTTTCATACAATATCATGAAGAAAACATCTTGCTTGGTAAAGTAGCCACTCTTCTCCTGAGATATTTCTATACAGTTTAAAGTTTTATGAAACTTAAACTTGTCTTTCAAGTCTTACTGTACTTAGTGTCAGCATTTTTGTGTCATTAAATCTATATTTTAGGAGCCATGGGCTCATTTTGAGAAATAGATCAGGAATTTTCAACTTAATATATTTTGGCATCTTTCTCTAAGCTTAACATGTATGTATTTTTATTATATGATAAAAATAGCAAAGCATGAAAAGGCAAAACATTACAATTGTTTAAATATCCCCTAGGTTGTGGTTAGAATTCATAACTACTAGGTTGAGTGTTTCTGTCTTTTATTCCCATTACCATATCATATGATTAATCTTATCATAACATAGTGCAGATTGTATTATTAGTCAGCTGATGCTACAATATTGTGTGTAAAAAGCTACTCTGAGGCCAGTAGCTTAAAACTACAGCCATATTGTTGTCACTGTCTTGTCTGCTTATCATCTGTGGCAGGACTAAACTAAATGTCTATACTTCCAATATTAGCTGGGAGCTTGGAGAAGTCAGTAAAAATAGAATAGGGAGCTATGACAGCCCTTCCCTCCACAGAAACACTAAAACCACCACCAACAATGACAATAAAGAAAAAACCTATCAAAATCAATTTTATCAGAATTCTAAGAAAATAGTCAAAGGTTTACAACAACCACAGTAAATGCTGAATTTAAAAAAAAAGTCAACTAAACATGGGAGGAGATTCCTGCAGGGTTTTAAATTACTTTGGCTTCATCCACTTCCCTAGTGAACTGACAATCTTAAAGACCACAACCCTCATTCTCAGTACATGTACCTGGTTCTGGAGAGGGCAGAGTAAACCTGGCTCCTAAGGAATTGTAGTTGTATGTTATAATCTCTCTGGGAGTTTCCTGAAAGACAGAGACAAGACACTTGTCATTGTTTTACCCAGCTCAGAATTCTTTCAGTGTGGAAAAGTGGCCAGAAGGTGTTGTTCCTTGAAAACATTGAAACTAAGTGATCAAGCCATTGCTGCCTGAGACAAAAGATGACAATTGGAGAATATAATACACAAAAAGCCTAAGAGGCAAAGCTAGCGAGAGGTCTACTTTGGGGAATAAGGGGTTTGAAAAGCTCCAATATATAAAGGGGAGTGTAGAAAATCCCACGTATGCCTAGGGTAGGATTAATTTTCTGAAGAATACCCTAAGTTTTCACCTCTGGATGAATGTCAGGCTCAGTAAAACAAGTGCAGGTTAAGGCAGAATTATCAATGTTTTGGCAAAGTGTTGGAATGTCCCAAATCATAGACAATCTGCAAACTCTAAGAAAGCATTTCTCTTCTCATCTCTTCTCTTTTCTCCTCTCTCTTTCTTTACATTTTTATTGGATCTAGCATGTTAAGGAAATATTTGTTAAATCACTAGTTGAACACAACAAAGAATGTGGCCTTTAAAAACAGTTTTTGAAAGTCATTAAATAAATAAGCAACTATGATTCATAGCAACCCACAGTACCAAACTCTAAGGAGAGGGCTGGAGATTCAGATATCCAGAGCTACCATATTATGATATTCAACACGCCCAGTTTTCAACCAAAAATTCGAGACATGAAAACAAATAAAACAAATAGGAAAGAAAAGAACAGGAAATTTCTCTAAGAGCCACTGACATTGGACTTACTAGACAGACACTTTATGTCAACAGTCTTAAATATCCTCAAAGAGTTCACCAGTTCATTGAAAACCATGGAGAAAGAATTAAAGGAGACCTGGAAAATAATGGCTCACAAAATAAAGAAATAGATATGATACACAGAAACTAACTGAAATGCTGAATCTGAAAGTACTATAGATAAGTGAAACAAAAAAATTAACAAGAGGAGTTTGGCACCAGAGTTGAATAGGCAAAAGAATCAGTAAACATGATGATAGGTCAATTCAGATGAGCTAATTGGAGAAAGAGAAAGAAAAAATAATGAAGAAAGTGAATAGAATTAAAGACCTCTGTAGGACACCATCAAGTATACCAAATACACAGAGTCCCAGAAAGAGAGGTCAGAATGAATATATGAAGAAATAATGGACAAAAACTTTGCAAACTTGATGGAATATATGAATTTATACACCCAAGAAACAACCAAGTGAGATAAAGACAAAGAACTTCATACTAAAGCAATATAATCAAACTGGAAAAGTCAAAAGCAAAGAGAAACATTGAAAATGGCAAAGAAGCAACTAATCACGTATAAATGATCCTCAACAAGATTAACAACTGGTTTTTCAGCAGAAAAATGGAGGCCAGACAGCAGAGGGAAGACATATTTAAAATGCTGAAAAATAAAATATAACCCCAGAACCCATCAACTAAGAATTCTATATCTGGCAAAATTATCCTTTAAAAATGAAGAGGAAATCAAGACATTCCAAGGTCATGGTTCTTTGAACATTCTCTTTTTGGGAGGGGTGGGGGAGATACCAGGAATTGAACTCAGGGGCACTCAACCACTGATCCACATCCCCAGCCCTATTTTGTATTTTATTTAGAGACAGGGTCTCACTCACCGAGTTGTTTATCACCTTGCTTTTTGCTGAGCCTGGCTTTGAACTTGCAATCCTCCTGCCTCAGCCTCCCAAGCCACTGGGATTATAGGCATGCACCCGGCTTGTTTGAATTTTTTTTTGGTACTGGAGATTGAACTCAGGGGCACTCGACCACTGAGCCACATCCCCAGCCCTATTTTGTGTTTTATGTAGAGACAGGGTCTCACTGAGTTGCTTAGCGCCTCACCGTTGCTGAGGCTGGCTTTGAACTCGCGATTCTCCTGTCTCAGCCTCCCTAAGTGCTGGGATTACAGGCTTGCAACACTGCGCCTGGCTTCTTTGAACATTTTTGATGGTGTGTGAAATTGTCTGTACATTGAAGGATTAAGTATTCATTGTAGTCTTTGTAATCTGTTTTTGTTTGTGCCTGTCTTTCCAGAAAAATCTAAGCAGGCTGCTTATTTTCTCTGAGTTTGTGGACACTTATGCTATTTCAGCACTACATGAAAACCCTATGTCCAGGTTTGCTGTGAGTCTTCTATTAGTGTGTTGTCAGTGTTTCATCACCAGGGTACAATGCAAGCCCAGGTTTGTTCCCAGTCTGTACTTGAATTGTTCAATACAAACTAGGGGAGTACCTAACAAAGTGTAGTACATTTCCCAAAACCTCTCCCTCGGGTCAGGAAATGTTGATAAATGAAAACACTTGTAGGATTGTTATGAAGTTCTCACTGTAGGACTTGTCTGTTTCTTTTCTGTTACTATAGGTGGGACATGACAGTTTTCTCTCATTTCTTTTCAGCTGCTCACTGAAACTTTGTTTTCATCCATGATTCCTAGGAAAGGAAACTAACTTGGTGCTGTCTGATTGTTAAGATAGTTGCCAGGAAAGTGTGCACAGAAGAGGGAGTCCCCTGCTGTGGAGCTACAACTGCTGGAAATCAAATTTCCCTAGGTTTCTTTGTTGTTAGTGAATTGCATTATAATTTACAGCACCCTAGGCACTCTGCTATACCCTACATATCACAACATTTGAAATTTTCATCGTCCAGGGTAATTTCATATGATTTTGGAGAACTGAGTTAATTCAGATGAATTGAATATTATTAAATAATGCAAATAGTATCACAAACAAAAAGTTGTTTATAATGCCCAGGCATTGTGCTAAGCACTGAACATGCATTAGATAATTTAAACTTCACACAGTGTTGTGAGATGTAAATTATGACCACTGACTCCAAAATGACAGATGTATAACCAAAGGCCAAAGATGTTACAGAACTTGTCCAAGGTAACTCAGCTGGTAAGTTTGGAAACAACACACACCCAAGGGACATGACTCCAGAGACTGTGCTTTTCACCACATGCATTCAGTGTCTAGTGCACAATGACCACATGTGTTCATCTGACAAACTGTCATAGAACCTATCATAGGTTTGTACAATAAGATGAACTGAAAATTTTAGTGAATGAAGCAATTCTTTCTTTCAGTAGATATTTATTCTGATTACTCTGTGCCATTCACTGCTCTGGATACAGGAGACACAGGCACAGACAAGACAGAAAAAGAAACTGCAGCCATGCAGATGATATTCCCGCAGATGGATGAGAAAATAATGGTAAGTGTCCCAGTTCACCTGGTGCATTCACCGGCACAGTAGTGAATATTTTTCATGAATCCACAGATGATCTGAATGCTGCAAAGTCAGTATAAAAGAATCAGTGCTTTAATCATTAATTGTCACCATTGTGACAACTGTGTATTATTCCTGAGTGTATTTTGCCCTGAATACAGTGCCTTGAATTCTAGCCACTGGTCACTACTCAAAAATTGTTTGTTGAATGGCAAATTGTAATAGACTTAAAAAAAAATTATACAAAGCCTTCTGATTTTAAAGAGGGTAAATGTTCTTGTGAGTAATTTATACCAAATCTCATTTGAATCTCATTCAAAACCAATGGGGTTTTGAATAATTTTATTGCCAGCCTTGATTAGGAATGCAGTGCAATGTATAAACAAGTGCTGGATTAATAGAGATATTCAAATACTCTTCTTTATTTGGTAAAATACATTAGTTTTAATTTTTCAGTGAAAAAATAACAGCAAACCTTCATGCTCTGCTTTGTGCTTTTTGGTTTTACTACTTGTAAGTAGAGATTTGTTGTCCAGAATTTCATTCTAAATTTCTCTGAAACACTTATTTATTGGAAGATATCATTCTTGATTGAGTATACAACACTCTCTTCCCCTAGAGGGAAATAATTCTCCTTTGTTTATTTCCATTTTGTATTTTGGATGCTTAGAAAGGCAATATTGTACTGTTACCTGTTTTCATTGAATAAACAAGACTGTAGTCAAACGTTTGACAAATTGCATGCCCGCCAATGTCAGCAGGGGACATGATGTCAGAACTAAGTTGTCAAGGCCGGCTGATAGGAAAACACAGGCCTGGGAAAAGGTGGGCTTGTGCCATGTTCTCATAGCAGGTGTCAGCAGGCAGGCAGGAAAGTGTACCTGAGAACACAATCTCAGTTCTCAGGGATATAGACATTTAGGGCGGAGGAAACAGAGATGTGCATTCCTCTAACTCTACAGAGTGATTATCATGAGGGCCAGCACTAAGGATGGAGAATACTTTTTCCTGTCTTCTGACAAATGTGGAAATCATTCCAAAGGCAAGACTAGAATCCAAACAGCCCACAACTAGCTGGTTATTATTTGAGTGAATTAGTTCATTCTTATTTCATTCAGTGCACTAACCTGAGTGTGTGTGCTTGGGAAGTCCCAGTCCTTGTCCTAAGCAGCATTATATCTGCATAAGATGGCCCACGTATGCTTGAAGCCTAGGTGCAAATATTGCAGAATGCAATGGAGTGCTGAGGGAGCAGCAACTAGCTAGCTGGGCAGAGGGGAGGAGGGAGGCCTGGAAAGGTGATCGCATTGGCACAGAAGAGAGAGGATCCTAACCAGGTCTAGCACACATGTGCGCACCCCCCCCACACACAGAGCAACTTATTGTTCTCAGAACTAAATGAATGTTATAATTTGAATCATCAAGAATCACTGCAATTAAGAATATGTAGGGGAAAAGCAAAAACAGAAGCAAGTGTGCCCTCATAGAATCAAATCTGCAGGGTCCCTTGGATCCTCTGGAGTGTACTGCCTGGAAAGGCAAAAGTATCTTTTAGTAATGAAACAGGGAAATTCAACAAAACATTCCCCACTTTCAGGAAGTCTTGCACCATCAAAGCTCTGAACCCGACACAACAATGGTATGAATCTCAGATGCCAGGGTTTAGAACCCGTAAAAACAGATCAGAAGCCATCA
>PVHX01020329.1:0-32263 GCA_004024805.1 Geosciurus inauris
GATGCCTGGGACATGACCATTGCATATGCCTCCAATAATGTCCATCCACCTGATGATGTGATTGGAAATCAGATTAACATGTTCTTAAACTACATTTGCTAAAGCATAAATATTCAAAATCAATAAGAACAAATGTTCATATCCCCTGTGTATTATCAATGAAGTTTTATTCATTTTAAGTACTAAGAAAATTAAATTTAAAAGAATGGGCATGAGATTATTTGTCAGACACTTAAGGACAGTAAGAATGGAGATGAGAAGCAAAGCCAAGAGAGTGAGATGTGAAGAATTATCATACCATGCCTAGAGCTTGTCCTGTGAAATAAATATTTATATATTTTAGGCATGGTTGGGTTATAATTTTTGTTACTCATGGATAAATATAAAGGTAAAAGGGAATAAATATGTAATTATCATGATGTTCTAAAATACCTAACTTTCTCAGTCAAAGTGTAAGTAGTAAATATTTTGGAATCTGCAATCTATCCTGCCTCTGGCACAACTGCTTCACTCTGCACTGTATGTAGAGCAAAAGCAGCCACAGACAACATGTAAAAACATGAGTGTGTTATATTTTAATAAAACTTTAGTAATGGACAAAGAAACTTGTATTTCATATAATTGACACAGGGCAGGAAACAGTATTCTTCTTTTGATCCCCCCAACTATTTAAACATGCATGCAAAACGCATTTTAAATTACAGAACTCCCCAAAAATTTGGTGAACATATTTCACTCCTGGGCCTACTTTGATGGTGCCTGATTTAAAACAAAACAAAACAAAAATGGTAGACTTGATCAAAAATTCCTCCAAGGTTGAGGGAAAAACTAGTACAAACTAGAAACAGAAGAAAATTCCCATAAGTTGAGAAAATTGATCTAACGGAAAACTGCAAGCAACATCACTTCCTGAGTGAAGCACAAGCATTCCTTACTAAGAAAACAGTCCTGAGAACCTCTCACCAGCTCTCTCTACCTGTGAACTGCAGTGTGTGTGAGAAAGGAACAGAGTGACTGCTCCTCTTTTATTATTCCCTTAGGAAAAAACATAGAGCTTAAGTAGAAGAATTTAGAAGGGGGCTCACCACAAGCTCAATATACAAAACCAAACAGCTTCTCTAACAGAAAAATAGATATTAAATATCATAATGAAAATTGCATAGTATCTCTGTTTAGATATCATGCATATTTTTATTGCATTGAGTCCTAGACTTTGTAACTTTTATAGCTCTATTATTGTATTTTTGTAAAACGTTTTATTTTAACAAATATGCACAAAACTTGAAATTGTAGCTCAGTAAACTATCAAAAACAAATGCCTGGGTAACCCAATGGTTAGGGTTAAATGCAACAAAAAATGTGTAAGATCACAAACCCACAGCAAACTGAATGACTATATAGTTCTGTAGATTAAATACAATTCTTATGAAAGTCTTAAAAGATTGTATGTGTGCATGAGGTTGTAAGTAATTTGATAATATGATTTTAAAATTTCTAAAAAAAAATAAGTAAAGGGCTGAAAATAAGATACTTCTGAAAAAGAGTAAAAGAACTTACTATTCCAAACATCAAGAATTATCTATTTTTTTTAAAGTGGGGCTTGAACCCAGGGCCTTGTGCATGAAGGCATGCACTCTACCAACTGAGCTAAATCTTCAGCCCAAGAATTGTCTTAAAGCTAGGGTCATTTGCAAATAGTGATAATTTGAGTTCTATCTTTCCTACTTTTATCCATTTTAGTTCACTTCCCTTGCCTAATTTCTCTGGATAGAATTTCTAGCACTAAAATAAATAGGAGCAGTGAGAGTGGACATCCTTGTCTTGCTTCAGATTTCAAAGAAAATGCTTTCAGTTTTTCCCCATTTACTATGATATTGGCTTTGGGTTTGACATATATACTCTTTATGATGGTGAGGTAAGTTCCTTCTATCCTAGTTTCTACAGTAGTATTTTTATTATGAATGGGTGGTTAATTTTGTCTAAGGCTTTCTCTGCATCTATTGAGATAACTACGTGATTTTTGTCCTTAATTTTATGTATTTGAAGAATTATATTTATTGATATGTGTGTATTGAACCATCCTTGCATCTCTGGGATAAAACCAACTTGCTCATGATGTCTAATCTTCTTAACATATTGTTGAGCATAATTTCTTAATATTTTATTAAGAATTTTTGCATGTAAGTTCATCAGGAATACTGCTCTATAGCTTCCTTGATGTGTGCTCATCTGGTTTTGGTATGAGTGTGATTCTGACTTCATAGAATAAATTTTGAAATGTTTCATTCATTTCTATTTCACAGACTAATTTGAGGAGTATTGCCATTAGTTCTTCTTTTAAAATCTGGAAGAATTCAGCTAATAATCCATTGATTCTTGACTTTTCTTTGTTGGGAGGCTTTTCATTACTGCTTCTATCTCATTATATGTTATTGATCTGTTTAGGTTTTGTATGTCATCTTTTTTATATATTGATTCTTTTTAGTTATACATACAAATTGGATTTATTTTGACATATAAAAGCATGGGATATTATTTTTTCTAATTCAGATTCTATTTTGGCAGATCATATGTGTCTAGAAATGTATTTATTTCTTTTTGATTTTCCAAGTTTTTGGAATATATGTTTTCAAAATAGTACCTAATGATCTGCTGGATTTCTGCAATGCTTGTGCTGATTTCACCTTTTTTCATATTTAATGTTGTTAATTTGGAGTTTCTCTCTTTTCTTTTTAATAATAGTCTTTTCTTTTTACTGATAGTCTGGCTAAGGGCTTATAAATCTCGTGGATCTTTCAAAGAACCGACTCATGTTTCATTGATCTTTGTATTTTTTATTCTCAATTTCTTCACCAATCTTAATTATCTTCTTTCTTCTACTCATTTGGAAACTGGTTTGTTCTTTTTCAAGAGCTTTGAGATGTATCATTAGGTTACTTATTTGAGATCTTTCTGATTTTTTATGTAGGCTTTCATAGCTATAAACTTTACTCTAAGAACCATCTTCATAGTGTTCCAGACGTTCTAGTATGTTGTATAACTATTCTGTTTGAATCTAAGAATTTTTTAAAATTTTTACATGATTTCTTCTATCACTCATTCACCATTCAAAAGTCATTGTTCAATCTCCAAGTTTATATAGTTTCTGTAGGTTTTGTCATGTTGATTTCTAATTTTATTGCATTATGATCTGGTAGGATGTAAGGAATTATATCAATTGTTTATATGTGCTGAGAGTTGCTTTGTGGGCTAATATATGATCTCTTTTGAAGGAAGTTACAAGAGCCGCTAAGAAGGAAATCTATTCAACTGCTATTGGATGAAATATTCTATAGACACCTGTTAAATTCCTTTCATTTATAATATTTTCTATGTCCAAAGAGACTTACTGAGTTTATACTTGGATGACCTATATAATTATGAGAGAGATGTGTTGAAATGACTCACTATTATTGTACTGGGATCTATCTGAGGCTTCCACTTGAATAGTGTCTCTTTTATGTAATTAGTTGCACTATGTTTGGGGCATAAACATTATTATTCTCATGTCTTCTTGTTGAATTATTCCCTTTAGCAGTATGAAGTGACCTTTTTTGTTTCTTCTCATTAATTTTGGTTTGAAGTCTGCTTTGTCAGATGTGAGAGTAGTACTTCTGCTTGTTTGCAAGCTCCATTCACATGGTACATCAATATCCATCCTTTCACTTTCAGCCTTTGGCTGTCCTTGCCTGAGTATCTTGCAAAAAACATATAGCTGGTTCCTGTTTTATAATTCACTCTGCCAGCCTATGTCTTCTAATTGGAGAGTTAAGACCATTTGGATTCAATGTTATTACAGAGAGATGTTATTAATTCCTATTATTATGATTTATTTCTAATGTTCAATTTGGTCCTGCTTCCCATTTGCTTAGTTATTCTTCCAATGAGATTTGTTTATATGTGAGCTCTGGAGTTTGGGTTTCTGTTTGTTTTATTCTGTTTTTAGTTTCTTCTGTATGGAGTGTTTCTTCAAATAAGCTCTGTAGTACTAGTTTAGTAGTCATGAATTCTTGTAATTTCCACTTACGTAGGAAAGTTTTGTTTTATTTCTTCTTTGGTTTTTAAGGATTACTTTGCTGTATACAGGCATTTTGATTGAGAGTTGCTTTCTTTCAGGACTTGGAACACATGATTTCAAGTCCTCCTGGCTTTTAGAATTTATGCTGCAAAATCAGAAGTGATTCTGATTGTGTTACCTCTAAATGTGGCCCTTTTTAGTGTGGACTTTTTTAAGTGGACCTGATGTTTTGTTCTTGAGGATTTTGAAATTCTATCCTTTTTCTGTATATTAGGAATGTAATTACAATGTGTCACGCAGAGGATCTAATTTGCTCCTCTCTATTTGGGATTCTGAATGTATCATGTATCTGAATATCCACCTCATTCTCAACATTTGAATTTTTCTGTTATTATTTCCCTGAAGAAGTTATTCATTCCAGTATCCTACATCTCACAACCCTCCTCAATTCCAGTGATTCTTAAATTTCATCTCTTAATGTTGTCCCAGAGTTCTTGTATATTCAGGTCATGGATCGTGTTTTTTGTTTTTTGTTTTTGATTTGTTTTTTCTTTCTAATACTGTCTAAATGTTCAAGGCTAGCCATTTTATCTTCCAGCTCTAAAATTCTGTCTTCAGCATGGTCTACTTAACTGAACATTTTGATTTATTGTATTATTCATTTCCAAGATTTGTCTGGTTCCTTTTTAATATCTCTATCTCCTTATTAAATTTCTCATTCATCTCCTGTACTGACTTCTTTAATTCATTCAGTTGTTTTTCTATGTACTCTTGGAATTTGTTGATCATATTTATAATCATCCTTTTGAATTCTTTATCTGATATTTTCATACACTTCAATATGTTTGGGGTCAGTTGCTGGTGAATTATGTACTTTAGGAGGTGTCATGTTACCTTGTTTTTTCATATTTCTTATATCCCTGTATTAGGTTTTATGAATCAATTGGAATTGATTTCTTTTCCCCTCTTATGTGTGAGCCTTTTTAGAGCACAGCTTTACTTGCTAATGTATCCTAGAGTAATAGAGATTAAGATCCCCTTGTAGGTGTAGTATGCACAAATTTTTTATTAGTTCTCTTTATTTTTGCTGTAGCCATGGATGCCTGTGAGTGAGACCTGAGTTTGGATGCCTAAATTTCTACTTAGGGCTTAGTCAGTAGTTTGGGGATTTGACTCTTCTCTTCTTTGTATTAAAGTATAGCTGAAGTTTGAGTGTCATTAATTTGTGTGTGGAGGAAGATACACTGTCTTTTGACTGAGTTTAGTTCAGCAGCAGAGCCTCTATCCTATGAACCTGTAATGTCCCTATAGGTTTCCAAAACAACACAAAATAGGGGGAAGATAATAGTAACAACTGTTGCAAACATACAGCATTACTATAAACACTTAGTTCTTACTGCGACATCTACAATATTAATAATCATGAAAAATATTAATGGTTGGGTCAGCCATTTCCCACAGCAAAAACCATAAATAACCATAAACTAGATCTGGTATTAAAGAAAACAAGAGGTGTTACCTATGTCATCCACAACAGTAAGAACTTCAGGAAGATGAATTGTGGGTACAGCAGTTATATAAAGCAATTAGTTCTAAAAGATGGTAATAATACAGTTAATTAAGAGAAAGAAAATGTGAAAGAAAGGTAGAAAAGAGTTTACAATTCCAAAAAGTGAATATAGAGAAGGCAGAAGAGATGTAGCATGTGATGGTTATAAGGAAGGAGGAGAAAAATAGGAAAAACAAAGTAAAGGGAGAGAGAGAGAAACAAAAAAGTTTTTCTGTTAGCAGGAGAAGACAAGAGAGAAATGAGAGAAAAATGAAAACAAAACCAAAATATACAAACCCAAAACCCCAAACCTCAAAAGATAAGGCAAGGAAAAATAACTACATGTATGAAATTATAAAAATTAGAAAATATGAAAAATATGCATATTTTTGTGTGTCCATAAAACAAACAGCACAGCAAAAACACCAATAAGAAAATGAAAAAAAATCTTAATGAAAAATGAAGGCATCATCACCACTGAGGTGGTCATAATAGTCAATGAGAATGGATGGATGGTCTCAGCCTAGGCCCAACTGTTTTTCTGTTTCTTCTTGGGAAAGAGGGAGATAGATGATAGATAGATAGATAGATAGATAGATAGATAGATAGATAGATAGATAGATGACAGATAGAGAATGACAGAACAAGTAAGGGCTGGACATTAACCCTTTCCTCTTTTTGTGTTGCTCTCTGAGCAGTCAGTTGGAATTGATCAAAACTGAAGCTGACTAAAAATAGCTCTAAGCTTCTGTCCTCACTAGTATAAAGTTGGATGGAGTGAGAAGTACTGTCTGTTGGGAGATTTTTCTGCAGAGACCATATCTATGTACTCCAGAGTGATGCTGAGTTTTATGGGAAGGGGAGTTCTAACAGCTAGGCCTTAGGTCTATTCAAGCCCAAGGGGCTCCACTGGAGAGATTAGATCAACACACCCCTAGGGATTGACAGTTGCCAATCTCCGTCAGTATCCTAGATCTCAGGACACTCAACAATTCTACTTGTAGGAGGCAATCTACAAAATAATCTCTTCGTTTGAACATAGGTTTCCCAAGCTATGAATACACTTTACCTGAGTGTATTCACACCTGCCTGTTCAGATTCTTGACTCACTTCAGGTGGATTATGAGCCGCCAAACTCAAAGGAAGAGTGACTTGGGCTCTCTTTTGTTTTTCTGATATATACCACCAGTACAATCTTCTCTGTGCCTGTTTCACTCACATTTGGCTAGATACATGCTAGGCTGCATGGTAGATACTTGCTGAGACAATATGGCATTGTTTGCTATGACTGCCTGGCTCCCTACCTGGAGCTGCAGTGTAGCCAGCTCAAGATGGTTCTGCCTCAATTCTCCACAATCAGCTGAGAAACAGAGCACTTTTCAGGTACCAGTTTAAAGTACAACCACTGAATCAGCTAAGTTCAGGCTACTTCTCTGGTCTCAGATTTCTCTGAACCAAATCTGTTCTTTGTATTTCTCTGTTATCACTTTCCCCTGTGATGAACAAGTGTCTGCCATAACTAGCTTGGCTCCACTGCACTCTTTCTTCTTTGTTCAAAGTACCCAAATATCTGATTTTCTAAGACACTCTAATTGTTTGATATTGAATCTTAGGGAAATTCCTCTTTCACCCATCTTACTGAGAAAGCAGTACTTCCACTGCTTGAATTCTAAGCCATGGAGCAACTAAGAGTGCAACCTTTCTCTAATACTGTTCTTATTTGGCCTCAGAATTTAGAACTCTGCAAGGCATGCTGACACATAGAGACACCCCTTCCTGTCCCCCCCCCAAGAAAAAACCCTACAGAAATTTCAACTATCATTACATGGCAGAGTTGGGTCTAGATTTCAGGTGGGAGACTCATATGCCAGTTGATCTATTTATTAAGCCAAGAGTGCACAAGCAATAACTCAGAATCAACTAATAGATATTTGCCATCCTACCTACAAAACCATCATTGCCTATCCGTCTAAGCCCCTGGGTCCTGCTCCTATTACTGAAGACTACACAGTTATGGGGGCTCCATCCTGTCCTTGGAGACATAAAGCTTGGGATGTCCTGCCTAACATAAAAGCTGATCCTCTCAATAAAAAAAAAAAAAGAAAAAGAAATTCATAGGACCTGGGTTCAAAGTTCCAAGGAGAATTCCTAAAAGTAGGAGAGTTTTAAATTCTGAAAAAAGTCTCAACTCCTTGGGACCTAAGTTTCCTCAACTACCAAAGCCAGGGTGTGGTGATGACCTTCAACATCACATTCTACAATGGTGGGTCTCTTAGTTCTACCAAGTATTGCATTACTTATGTAACTACCATTTCCAGCTCATCTTGGAAATTGCAGTAGGAAAACATTTCTTGTATGTTTTGTTAAAAGTTTAATTCTCTGGTCAATGTGTGCCCTGGAAGAGAAAACTGAAGTAAGGTGAAAGCAGAGTAAATAAAATAGCTTTGAGATTGTCTTCCAAATAACCCTTCAGCATGTTTATTTTCAAGTCACTGGGTTAAGACTTCAAATGTAGCTCTTTACTTCTAAAGTAGTATATTACAAAGTACTAGTAAACATTTAGTACATTTCCTACTGATGTTTTTGCTGTTAATCGGCTGGCTTTGATACTCAGATAAAAGTATAATCAGCATGATTAAAAATGGGAGAACTTTATCTTATTTTATTCTGGTTATGATTATTATCAGAAGTGTCAAGATCAGGTAGGTTACTTTAAGGGCTGGCTCTGGCAGAAACCATGTAATCCTGGGCAGGTAAATTCCTATCTGGGTTCTCTTTTCTCTAAGAAGGCAATTAAATGCATAAATGAGGGCCTTTTAGATGAGTGGCTGCCTCAATCCAAATGAATGTTTTATAAACTGTAAATGGCTTCACAAATAAATAGTAATACTGCTGTTATTAGATGATGTACTCAGTATCTTTCTATGAATATGGAAGAAAACATACTAGGATAGAACACTTAGGAAATTGACAAAGTAGTTGGGAAAATAGGTTTACTTGGGTTTCTTAATGTAAATAACATTAGTTATCTTTCTCTGTCCTCAAATGGGTTTAGTCTACTGTTAACAAAAATTATACATACAAAACCGATCACAGAGTCCTGCAGTGAAGTTTTTCCAGAGACTTACTGTCACCAGTCCATTTCAATCATCGTGGTTCTGAGGAAGGGCATACATAATCTAGGATTATGTATGACATTTGTAATAGTTTAAGTTTCAAATGTGTCTCCTGAGTTAAACCTATAATAAATCAGACATTATTTGTGTCTAAGCACCAAAACTTTCCTCCTATCTTTATGACTAGTCAATTTTTTATAAATAAATTATACATAATATTGAGGTTTGATATCACATAATTATACAAGTATGGAATATAATTTGTTGTATTCCAGTACCCAGTACTTACCTTTCCCTTCCTCCTCCCACTTCTATTGCCTTTCCTCTATTTCCCTGATCATTTTTTCTATTTATACAGATCTTTTAATTAGTTGACTATGGATATAGAAAAAGGTGAAACTCATTGTGGTATATTCATATATATACATAGGAAAGTTTCATTCAATCATTCACATTCATTCCACCATTCCTTCCTTTTCCCTTCTCTTGTCTCTCCCCATCATTCTACTTCTTTTTAAATTTTTTTTAGTTTCAAATATGTTTTTTATAACTTTATTTTATTTCTTTATTTTTATGTGTTGCTGAGGATCAAACCCAGTGCCTCACACATGCTAGGCAAATAGTCTACCACTGAGCTACAACTCCAGCCCCATTAATCCACTTCTTTACCCCACTGATGTCTCTTCTGTTTTCCATGGGATCTCCTGCCTTTCCCTCCTTATTTTGGTCTAGCTTCTGCACATAAGAGAAAACATTTGACCCTTAACTTTCTGAGTCTGAGACATTTTATTTAGCATGATGTTCTCCAATTCTGTGCATTTAGCATGATTTTCAATCTCTGTAATTTTATTCTCCTTTCGTGTTAGGATCGCTTATTTGTCTTCAGCACTGGTTTGTGGATCTTCAGGAGTCTGGAAAATTTCAACACCAACTTGCTGTGTAGTTGGACAGAAGTATCAACATCCAGTGGCAAAAGCATTGTTACTCCATGGTTTGATCAACTCTCTACCCATCTCTAAAGAGATTTAGTATACTACCTGAGTCATTGGCAGAACTGGAGGAGAAAAAAAATACTGTCATTGTTATTTCTCTGGGCCAGTATTTCAGAACATTTCCCTTTGATGTTTTCATCAAAAGGCCCTCAATATTCACAAGGCTGCTTACCCACTCCTTCTGAGAAGTCCAGGCACCACAGTCATTATCAAGACAGAAAACATCAGGGAGATGCAAAATTAATTGGAAAGATGTAGTGACTTTCATGGTTACACTCAATATCTTGCCATGACAGATATTTTCCAGATCTCAATATGAACATCCCTTATGCCTAGGATATAATAATTACATATGGAACAAATAATATCCACCCACCTCATTATGTAGTTGGCAATCAAATTAACATATTATTCTTAAACAATATTTGCTAGGTAACATGTATCTCTCAAATGTATTGATTTAGGTAAAAAATAAAAACAAAAACAAACAAAAAAAACCATTCTACTAAGTGCCTGCTAGCATGCCAGCTGTTATGTTTGGCTCTCAAGTAACTTTATAAGATAACTTCACTGGTTGCATTAGTTCAGCCAAGTAAGCTGTTTCTACTATTTGACATGGTTCCATTAGTTCAGCCATGTAAGCTGTTTCTACTCTGGACTTTTCACTTACAAACGAAACTAAGAATAGTCATGGAAAAGTCCTACCCTCCTCGACCAGAGTCATGCCACTTTCACAAATAGGAAATTGAGACACATATGGGTAAAAGTTCCCTCCATTGCATGGAAATTGAGAGCCACCAAGTAATTGTAAAATAAACACTTGGAGAAAGAGGTCTCATTTCCTTACTTCTACCAACATAGACAGGTGTGGGCTGATTAGCAAATGAGAAGTCTTATAAGGCATTTCTCCCACAGCCCTAGGGGAGAAGCAGAATTCAAAGCAAGGCTCTTGACACCCAGAAAACTCTGACTTGTATCTCCTTATAGTAACTCCAACTGCAATGCTCAAATCTGACTGTAGAGTTTGGCATCCAGGAATATTGAGACAACACAGGTGAAAGTACTAGAACTCAAGGATCTGAGATTTAGTGCCATTACTTCCAGTTATTTTTAGGGGCAGGTACCAGGGATTGAACTCAGGGGCACTCAAACACTGAGCCACATTCCCATCCCTATTTTTGTATTTTATTTAGAGGCAGGGCCTCACTGAGTTGCTTAGTGCCTCGCCATTGCTGAGGCTGTTTTTGAACTCATTATGCTCCTGTCTCAGCCTCCCCAGTCACTGGGATTACAGGCATGCACCATCACACTCAGCCCAGTCATTTTAAGACTCTGGGTAATTCACTTCAGCTCTCTGAGCATCAGTTTCCCAATTGAAAGAATGAGTCTAAGATGTATGATCTTAATACCAACGCTCAGTGTGATTATAGGACAACAGTCAGGAGAGGTGATTGGTGGGCTAGGTACAGATTCTATCCCTACTGCTTCAGTCTCAGTATCAGTCACTTTTATCTATATGGGTATTGTACTTCCAGGTGAACTTCTGCTTTGGAAAAAAGCTCCACCACTTAAAATGTATTTGAAAAGCCATTCTGTACATAATCAACAATATTGGATCCTATACTCTACACAGGAAAGTTAACATTTTAATTACTCATTTTCATTTTAATAGGCCTTTCCAAAGTGTGACAAAAAGGAGGGACTGATATGAGAATGTCAGGTTAATAGAAAAATGTAACTATTTAAACTAATTTGGCACCATGTTGTTTCTTAATTTTGTGCCAAAGAGCTCCAATCTACTCTAGCTGTATCCAGGAAATAGAGATATAATAAGACATAGACATATAATAAGACATAGAGATATAATAAGACATCTTAAATCTGATCATCCAGTTTCCTTTCAGATGGGGGTAATACATTTTTATTCACTTACCAGTGAACCACATTTTGCAGTTTAGTGCCCAGTATACACTCAGATCATCAGAAATATTATTGAGTCCCTATCAGGTGCTAGAAACCATTCTAGTTTCAGGAATACATGTAAAATATCTGCCATAAAAGACTTTATATTTCTTTTGAAGGTAAAAGATAATAAACAAAACAATAAAAGATATAAAATAATACTATAATAATTGTTATAGAATAATTCCAATTTTTTTGTTTCTTTTTGGTACTGGGGATTGAACTCAGGGGTACTCGATCACTGAGCCACATCCCCAGCCCTATTTTGTGTTTTATGTAGAGACAGGGTCTCACTGAGTTGCTTAGTGCCTCGCCGTTGCTGAGGCTGGCGATTCTCCTGTCTCAGCCTCCCTAAGTGCTGGGATTACAGGCTTGTGCCACTATGCCTGGCTAATTCCAAAATTTATAGTAAAACAGTATGACAAAAAAAGTTTATGACAGGATAATGAGTGCTGTGTGGTGGTGAAGGAGGTGAGTAGTTATTTAGAGAAGCATCTGAGAGAAGCATTACAAATGGGAAGACTCTGGTAGACAGGTGAGTTGTAGTTGTACACACCTATAATCTCAACTGCTCTAGAAGCTCAGGCAGAAGGATCACAAGTTCAAGGAAAATCACATGAACTTACTGAGACCCTGTCCCTATTTAAAAAATAAAAAGGGTTGGAGATATAGCCCAGTGATAGAGTGACCCTGAATTCAATCATCAGTTAAAAAGAGAAAGACAGAGACAGAGAAAGAAAAGGAAAGAAAGAAAGAAGAAATGGAAGAATGAAGGAATTGAGGGAAAGGGGGAAGAAAAGAAATAAAATAAAAAGAAAGAAGGAAAAGGAAAGATGGAAAGGAGAGACCTGTGAAACAAATGGAAAAGAGAAATCAGAAGTCCCTGAGATATGACCAGTCCATAGGATTTCTTGTCCTCATCAAGGAAAATGAGAAAGCAGCAGTAAATATTCAAAACTTGCACAAAAATTTGACAGTACCAATGGCATTTATGTGTATTCTTCATATATTTTGAAATGTAGTGGTATGTTACAGCATGAAAATTGAAAACATAAATAACTTGTGTTTTTACTACAGATAGTCTGAGAAACCCTGCACCATTGTTTGATAAATACATGTCACTTATAAACTTCAAAAACCAAATATTGGGTTAGGAACTTTCACAGGACTAAGAAGAGATCTGGAGCTGAAGAAAGAGTTGCCTGACCAAATGGAAAGTACTAGAAGGAAGAACATGAAACATAGAAGATTTTTCTCAGCAGGAAAATTAGTCAAGCCTCATTTCCCTACCTTACAGAGCAAATAAGCTTCTCTACTTATCAGGGATCTTTTCTAGGCTGATAGCACTCTCGGGCACCCACCTGCTCGATACACATATTCACTGGCACTGCTCCCTCCTATGGGAAGATGTCCTGAGACTCCAGGTTTTCAGAGAACATTCTGCCCACACAGAAGAACCAGTGGGGGTTAGTTTACACTATGAAATCAAGCACCACAGCTGTCTTAGAACTAAGATTTACATTCCCAAGAGTCTTCCATATGGAGAGAGAAGTAGATATCTCAGACAATTTCAGTTGAAATTGAAAGCACCTGTAGCCAGAAAAAATTGTGACAATAGAAGGAAGTCCACTAATTGAAAACATGCTAACTAGTAAGATGTAAACAGGCTGTGCCACTGTGGAGTAGGAAAAGAAAAAGAAAAAAGAAATAACAGTTTCAAATAATATAAGTGTTATTTCTCTTTATGTGAATATCCAGGCAGGTTCAGCCCATTGAGGTCATCCAGGAAGTCAGGTATTTTAGAAGCTCTGCCATCCTCTGCCTGTGGTCTCAATCTGAGGTTGGGGTACCCCCAGATGGATCCATGGATAGAATTTTGGAAGTATGTTATCTCAAATGAGAAAAAAACTACATCTTTATTGTCACTAGCCTCTGCATTAAGTTCATCAATCTCAGTCATGAATGTTGAAAACAAATCACAGGAGTTTTAAGAATACATGTGGCATATGACACAATTATTAAAAAATCTTGAAATATCAAATATATCACAGCTTTAAAATTATTGTACATATAGGCCTGCTCCCAAGTTTTGTATTTTTGTGTGTTAATAAAGAATTGTTATATGACCCTGTAACAAATGGAGTTACTTAAAATGGTGATTATTATATCTCAGTGTAATTGGGTTTGTTATCACTTCATATGCCACATTTTACATATTATAAAACTTTATTTGGAGAAGGTCAAAAGCTTCACAAGATGACCAAGAGCACCCATGTTACAAAGAAGTTTTAGGAAACTCCTGATCCAGGATACTGTTATTATGCCCACTATCAATGCAAGGCTGCTGGCATGCCTATTTTGCAACAGACAGGAAGAGGAAGAGCCTGGAGAAAATAAGTCATGTGTTGCCTCTGTTTTTAATTCCACAACAGAAACAGCATTCCCATGGTCATACCTGAATGCCTCGGCAGCTGGGAAATGATTAACTGTGTTGCTACATGCCCAGCTACAAATTTCCATTACCAGTAATAGAAGGGTGAACACTTACCATCTCTACACATTTACTTGAAAGTGTCTGAGGATGACTGCAGATGAGCAAAGGAGACAATTGAGGCAGAATGTGCCCAGGGTTCTGAATGGAGATGCTACTCACAAACAAAGTAGAAAAAAAAAAAAAAGAGAATTAGAGGAAGGGGAAATATTTTTTCTTCCTTTAAATATTTTTATTTGTGCATTATATACATAATAATAGGACTTGTTGTGACATATTTGAACATACACAAAATAGAAAAATATAATTTGGTCATTTGCATTCCCTAGAATCTCCTCTTTCCCTTCTCTCCTTTCTCTCCTTCATTCCTTTCCTATACCATAATGATCTCCCTTCTATTTCCATGAGATTTCCCTTTTATCTCTAGCTTCCACATTTTATTTTACTTTTGAAAATTTGTTCTTTTTAGATATACATGATAGTAGAGTTTATTTTGACATACATACATAGAGTATAACTTTCCATTCTTGTGGTTATACATAATGTGGAGTTTCACTGCTCATGTATTCATAAATTAACATAGGAAAGTTATGTGTGATTCATCCTACTGTCTCCTGAGCTTCTAAGTGTAAGATAATATCTGCAAAAAAAATTGACTCATTTCTTTCTTCTCTTATTTCATTCCCTGCTGAATTTCCCTGGCTAACTTGTTTTTTTTTTGTTGTTGTTGTTGTTGTTTGCATGAGAGATTGATCCCAGGGGTGCTTAACCACATCCCCACCATTTTTTTGGTTTTATTTTCTAATATATTTTCTTTAGAGACAGGATCTTGCTAAGGTGCTCCTAATTTTCTGAGGCTGGCTTTGAACTAGTGTTCCTCTTGCCTCAGCCTCCCAAGCCAATGGAATTATAGCATAACCACTGTGCCCAGCGAAATATTCCATGTGTCATTTTAAATAGGAGTAGTGAAAGTGGACATCCTTCTGTTTTTCATGATTTTAGAGGAAATACTTCCAGTTTTTCCCAATTTAATGTATTACCTTTGGGTTTATTTTATGTAGTGTTATGATGTAGAGTTAAATTCTCTCTACACCTGTTTTTCTCAGTGTTTCTGTCATGAATCAGCTCTAAATGTTGTCAAAGGTATTTCCTGAATTTATTGAGATGGCTGATTTTTGTTTTTAATTCTATTTGTGTGGTTGATTACATTAATTTTTTTGTGTATGTTAAGCAATCCTGGCATCCCTGGCATGAAACCAACTTGGTCATGTTATACCATCTTCTTAATGTGTTGTTGAATATAATTTTCTAAAGTTTTATTAAGGACTTCTTCATCTATGTTCATCAGGAATACTGGTCCATGTTTTTGTTTTCTTTTCCTTCATGTGTCCTTATGTGGTTTTGGTATCAGGGTGACTCTGACTTTATAGGAGAAATTTGGAAGAGTTTTTGCCCTTTTTCTATTTTATGGAATAATTTGAGGAGCATTGGCATTAGTTCTTCTTTAAAGGTCTGGTAGAATGCAGTTGAGATTGTAGCTCAGTATCCATCTGGTCCTGGGATTTGCTTTGTTGCAGGCCTTTTATTATTGTTTCTGTCTCACTGCTTAATGTCAGTCTGTTTAGTTTTTCTACATCCCTTCAGTTCAATTTGTATCCACTTCTATATTTTATTTTATTTGAGTATAAGTTTTCAAAATGGTCCCTAATAATCCTCTGAGTTTCTATGCTGTCTGAAGTCTTATCTCTTTTTTTATGACTAATTGTATTAATTTGGGTTACTCTCTTTCTTTTGTTTAGTTTGGCTAAGAGTTTATCAAACTTGTTTTTTCTTTTCAAGCTTCCTCAAAAAGTTTCTTAAAGTGTCAGAAGTAAAACCAAGAATCAATAAATGGGATGGAATCAAACTAGAAATCAATGATAAGACAAAGAATAAAGTACAGAATCACAAACATATTAAACAAAATACTATTGAACAGTGTGTCAGTAAGAAAATTAAAGTGGAAATTTATGAATTCCTAGAATCAAATGAACACAGACACACAACACTACAGGAACTGTGGGATACAGAAAAATTAGTATGAAAAGGAAAATCTATAGCAATGAGTGCCTAACAGAAGGGATTAATAAAATGTGATAAGAAAATGGAGTATTAGTTAGGCATAAAGAAGAATAAAATTATGGCATTTGCAAGTAAATCAATGGAAATTGGAGAACATCATGATAAGTGAATAAGCCAAACTCTGAAAATCAAGGGTCAAATGTTTTCTCTCACATGCAGAAGTTAAGCAAAATGAGAGGGGAAAAAAGAGAACTCAAATAAAAGACCTAAAGATGAATCTTCATGTCTTAAGACAAACAAGAATCAAACCAATTCATAGATCAGAAAAATTAAAGAAATAACAAATATCAGAGCACAAATAAATAAAAATGGACACTAAAATAACAATACAAAGCACCAAATAAACAAAGAGTTGATGCTTTGGAAAAACAAACAAAATGCACAAACTTTTACCAAAAAAAAAAAAGAGAGAGAGAGAGAAAGAAGGTTCCACAGAAAGCCCTGTTGACTAGCAGGAGCCCAGGCCTAGGACCACGTACAGGGACCCCCAAAGGAGTCCAGGCCAAGGTCAGGCCCAGGATTGCCCCATATGTCTGTGTGAGAGCTCAGGCCTAGTACCACCCCTGCACAGAGTGGAGGTCCACTCTGTTGCTCCTTTCCCAAATCTATCTTGGGACACTGCAGCATAACCCTCCCCATGTATTAGCCTCCACCTTAGGATAACAGTTAGGGCCTGGAGGCAGCTGCCTGCCACAGCTCAGCATGCCACAGCACTTCTTCTCTAATCAATCATCCCAAAGCCATCCTTTCATCCCCATTTCTGAAAGCATTTGCATCCATCTTGGGTTACCCCCACTGCTATCTTGAGGCTCCTCCACTCCACTGCCACCATCTTTTGTTGCAGTAGCATCCACCTGGGGACTACTGCTGGGCACTGGAAGTGAACTCCAAGGTGAGGTACAGGTAATCTGTAGAGTTATTACAAGATTATAGGATAGAAACTGCAATGCCACAGATTAGCACTGTAAGAAAGGAAGACACATGATCAACATGAAAAAACAAGGAAGAAAGTGCCCCAAACAAAGATACTACAATTATAGAATCCATTGACAGGTCAGTTGATGAAATGCCAGAGAAATAATTCAGACCATACATAATTAAAGTGATCCACAAATTAAAGAATAAATTCAGTGAGCAAATATAGGCAAAAACTGTTCACTCCAACAAAGAGATAAGAAAGCAAATAAAGGCAAACATTGATTGCACCAACAAAGAGATAAAGCAGAAAATACAGGTAGCAAAATATTACATCAAGAAAGAGCTAGAGATTGTGGAAAAAACCAATCAGAAATTCTTGAAATGAAGGAAACAATAAACCAAATTTTAAAAACTCAATAGAAAGCATCACCAACAGACTAAAACACTTTGAAGACAGAACCTCAGACAATGAAGACAAAATACACAATCTTGAAAATGAAGTTGACCACACAATGAAGATGGTAAGAAACCATGAGCAGAACATCCAAGAATTATGAGATAACATGAAAAGACCAAATTTCAGAATTATTGAGATAGAGGAAGGCAGAATTTCAAACCAAAAGTAATGAACAATCTATTCAATGAAATAATATCAGAAAAATTTCCAAACATGAAGAATGAATTGGAAAAATACAAAAGGTCTGTAGGACACCAAATGTACAGAATTACAACAGATATACACCAAGGCACATTATAATGAAAATGCCTAGCATACGGAATAAGAATAGAATTTTAAAGGCCACAGAGAGAGGAATCAGATTACATATAGGGGAAGACCAGTTTGGATTTCAGCAAATTTTTCAACCCAGACCCTAAGCACTGGGAGATACTGGAAAAATATACTAAGCCCTGAAAGAAAATGTAAGCCAACAAAGAATCTTATATCCAGCAAAATTAAGCTTCAGATATGATGATAAAATAAAAACCTTCCATGATAAACAAAAGTTAAAAGAATCTACAGTGAGAAAGTCTACACTACAGAGCATTCTTAACAAAATATTCCATGAGGAGAAGATTGTAACCAACAATGAAAATTTGCAAAAAGAGGAACTACACTAAGGAAAGGCCAGTCAAAGTAGAAATCAAGTCAAGTTAAAAACTAAAAATAAACAAAAATGACCAGAATTAAAAATAATATTTTAATAATAACCATGAATGTGAATGAACTAAACTCATCAATTAAAAGACATAGACTGACAGATTGGACCAAAAAAATAAAGCCCAACAATACCCTGCCTTCAAAAGACTTATCTATCAGGAAAAGACATCCACAGACTTAAGGTGAAAGGGTAGGATAAAACATATCACTCACATGAGCCATGTAAACAAGCAAGGGTTTCCATTCTCATATCAGATAAAGAGGACTTCGAAACAAAGTTAACAAAAAAGGATAAAGAAAAACATCTCATGCTGCTTAAAGGAATCATACATCAATAAGACATAACAATAGTAAATGTCTATGCTCCAAGCAATCGGATATATATACACACACACACATATATACATATATATATGTGTGTATATAAATACACAATATATACATATATTCATATGTGTGTGTGTGTGTGTGTATCAAACAAACCCTTCTCAACTACAAGAATCAAATAAAACACAACACAATAATACTGGGTGACTTTAACACAGCTCTCTCACCACTGGATAGATCTTCCAAGAAAAATTTAAATAGAAATCAAAAAATCAATCAATAATTTCTACTTAGCAGATATATATAGAATATTCTATCCATCAATGAGCAAATACATTTTTTCTCAGCAGTGCATGGATCCTTCTCCAAAATAGATCATATGTTATGCTACAAAGCAAGTCTTAGCAAATACAAAAAAAAGAGATACTACACTGCATTCTGTTCAACCGTAATGGAATCAAATTAGAAATCAATGACAGATTAAAAAATAGAAACTACACCAACACCTAGAGACCAAATAATACACTATTGAATTGTTCATGGATAACAGAAGACAGAGAGGAGATTAAAAAAACAAATTTTAGAGATGAATGAGAACTCCAATACAACATATCAAAATCTCTATAAAGGCAGTGCTAAGAGGAAAGTTTATTGCATTAAGCTCATTCATTAAAGGAGGACAAAGTCAACAAATAAATGACCTGACACTACATCTCAAAGCCCTAGAAAAAGAGCAAACAAACATCAAAAAAAGTAGAAGATTGGAAATAATTAAAATCAGGGCTGAAATCAATAAAATTGAAATGAAAGAAACAACTGACAAAACAAAAAGCTGGTTCTTTGAAAAAATAAATAAAATTGACAAGCCCTTAGCCACCCTAAAAAAAAAGGAGAAAGAAAGCCCAAATTACTAAAATTCATGAGGAAAAATGAAATATCATGACAGACACTGTTGAAATACAGAGGATAATTAGAAAATATTTTGCAAATTTATACTCCAGTAAAATGAAAAAAACCCCAAAGACACCAACAAATTTCTAGAGGCACATGACCTACCCAAACTGGACCAGGAGGACATATACAATTTAAACAGATCAATTTCAAGCAAGAAAATAGAAGATACCATCAAAAGCCTACCAACAAAGAAAAGCCTGGGACCAGACAAGTTCTCAGCTGAGTTCTACAAGACCTACAAAGAATTAATTCCAATACTCCTCAAGTTATTCCATGAAATAGGAAAGGAGGGAACCCTTCAAAACTCATTCTATGAGGTTATTACCACCCTGACACCATAACCAGAGACACAACAAAGAAAGAAAATTTCAGACGAATATCCTTGATGAACATGGATTCAAAAATTCTTTGGAAAAGGCCATGGAACTGGGGTGAGAGAGAGGCATTGACTGTGGAGTGGAGGCCCCTTTGAATTGATATGGTCCTCAGTTAAAGAGAGGACTTACACACAGGACCCCTAACCACAGCTCCCACATGGGACCCCAGCTACCACACAGGACCCCTGGATGCTGCTCCTGTGTGGACCTCCATCTACCAATGTGGAACTCCCCCATTTGCCTACACTTGGGGACACTGGACAGGATCTGGAGTCAACCTTCTACTTCCGCACAGCATACCACAAAGTGGCATCTCTGAACACGTCACTCAATGCCACCACCCGGCCCAGCCCTACACCCTATCTCTGAAAGAAGACACCTCCATTTTGGAACTCCTTTGTCACCATCGTGGATCTGACTACAGAGATATCAGTAAACAACAGACAATGCCACCTACTGGATGAGACGGGAAGCAAGCCTTTTTATTTACCTTGAGACATTTTTCCCTCTATAATCCCTTTTTTGCTTTTCTTTCTTTCTTTTTCTTTTTTTCCCCTTTCTCACTTTTTTTCCATCCTCACATCCCCAACATTTGTGAAGCCAAGTATTTTTTATGCATTAGGGTACTGAAGACAGGGATATCTGATTAGTATATTACAGTTGTATTATATAGTTTTGTATCTTCTATCTTGACATGTTTTATTTTTCTTAATTTTTGTGTTTCCTTGTTTGTTGTATTCTATATCCTTCCTACTTACTTGTAAGTAAGTACAAGTACTTACTTTTGTACTATTAGCCAACTTCTTTTGAATTCCTCTTTCATGCTTTCTAGGATCTAATTACTGTATCTTCACTTTCTACTTCCCTAACATCTAATCCTACATCTCACCCTGGTTCTCTTTAGTCCATCAGCAGAAACTGTAGACCCTTTTGCAAACCTATTGTTTATATATAGTAGATACTAATTGAGCTCATAATTTCTGTATATTGAGACAAAGCCATAAATGTCCTATTAGGAGCTACTTGGCCTAAAATTGTATATTCTCTGTATTGAGATCTGTTACTATTGATTTCCCCCTTAAAGGAGAGGTATTGGAACCCTGTAGGGGATATATAAGCCTATAGGATAAAGACTGTGAACCCACCATGCATGTGTGGAAGAGGAGACCAACCGAGTGCCACACTGTGGCCCCCAATCTACCAACCAGTGGCTGTCCCTGTCTACTTCCATCTAAAGTCAACAGCCAGGACCAGGAAGATCATCCCCAAGATCTGTGCAGGCTTGGTTATACCAGAGGTGAGGTATTGGTAACTGGCAAGGACTCTACAAGATTATAGGGTAGAAACTGTAATACATCAGATCAGCACTGCTAGAGAGGAAGACACATGAACAACATGAAAAAATAGGGAAGAAAATGCCCCAAACAAACCAAGATGCTACAATAATAGAATCCACTGACAGCACAATAGACAAAATGTCAGAGGAGTCCAGAATGTATATAATTAAAATGATCTGTGAAACACAGAATAATATAAGACATTGATCACTCCAACAAAGAGATAAGAGAGCAAATAAAGGGAGCAAAAGATTACTTCAAAAAAGAGATAGAGACATTTGGAAAAAAAAAAACAAGCAGAAATCTTTGAAATGAAGAACACAATAAACCAAATAAAAAACTCAATAGAAAGCATCACCAACAGACTAGATAACTTGAAATTTAGAACCTCAGAAAATAAAGACAAAATATATAATCTTGAAAATAAAGTTAACCACACAATGAAGATGGTAAGAAACCATGAACAAAACATCCAAGTATTATAGGATCACATCAAAAGACCAAACCTAAGAATTATCAGAATAGAGGAAGGCACAGAGATACAAACCAAAGGAATGCACAATATCTTCAATGAAATAATATAGGCAAATTTCCCAAACATGAAGAATAAACTGCAAAATCAAATACAAGAGGCTTACAGGACACCAAATGTACAAAACTACAAGATATCCACACTAAGGCACATTATAATGAAAATGCCTAGTATACACAATAAGGATAGAATTTTAAAAGCTGCAACAGAGAAGGCACAGATTACAGATCAGGGAAACCAATTCGGATCTCAGCAGATTTCTCAACACAGACCCTCAAAGCCAGGAGATCCTGAAACAATATATGCCAAGCTTTAAAAGAAAACGAGTGCCAGCCAAGAATCTCATATTCAGCAAAAGTAAATGTCATATTTGATGACAAAATAAAAACTTTCCATGATAAACAAAAGTTAAAAGAATTTACAATGAGAAAGAATGCACTAGAGAACATTCTCAGCAAAATATTTCATAAGGAGGAAATGAAAAACAACAATGAAAATTGGCAAAAGGGGAACAACACTAAAGGAAAAGACAATCATAAGAGAAACCAAATCAAGTTAAATACTAAAAATAAACCAAAATGAAATGGGAATAGAAACCATATTTCAAAATATTTTCTAATTATCCTCTGCATTTCAATAGTGTGTGTTGTGATATTTCTTTTTTCATCACAAATTTTAGTAATTTGGGTTTTCTCCCTCCTTCTTTTCATTAGGGTGGTCTTTTGTTTGGCGAGTCTGGCAGGTGCGTCTGCCTATGCCGCCATCTTGCCCCGCCTCTCCTCAATTTCTTTCTTTATTGTTCTGTAGTGTTCATTGTAAGCATCTTTCACCTCTTTTGTTAGATTGATTCACAAGTTTTTTGTGTGTGTGTCTAATGTGAATGAATAAATTTTCCTGATTTTTCTTTCAGCTGATTTGTCATTGGTGTGTGGAATGCAATTGATTTATGGGTGTTAGTTTTATATTCTTCTACTTTGCTGGATTAATTTATGAGTTCAAGAAGCTTTCTGGTGAAGTTTGTTTTTCTAAATATAGAATCATGTTTTTAGCAAATAGGGACAGTTTGAGTTCTTTTTTTCCTATTTGTATCCCTTTAATTTATTTCTTTTGTCTAATCACTCCAGTTAGGATTTCAAAGACTATTTTGAATAGAATTGGTGGAAGAGGGCATCCCTGTCTTGTTCCAGTTTTTATAGTGAATGCTTCCAATTTTTTGACATATATTTCTACTGTCCCTAGTTTCTAGTGCTTTGAGCATGGATAGTTCTGAATCTTGTCAAATGCTTTTTCTGCATTTATTGAGATAATCATGTGGTTCTTGTGTTTAAGTCTCTTGATGTCATGAATTACATATATTGATTTCCATATGTTCAACCAACCTCAAATACAGAATTATCCCACTTGATCATGGTGCACTTTCTTTTCAATACATGTTTTTATGTGATTTGCCAGAATTTAATTGAGAATTCTTGCATCTATATTCATGAGAGATACTGGTCTGAAGATTTCTTTCTTTGATGTGTTTTTGTGTGGTTTGGTATCAGAGTGATACCAGCTTAGTAGAATGAGTTCAGTGGATTCCCTCCAGAAAGGAATGTTTCATGGAATAATTTAAGCAGTATTGGTGTAAGTTCTTTTTTAAAGATCTGGAGAATTTGGCAAAGAATCAACTGGGTTCTGGGATTTTCTTTGTTGCTAAGTTTTTGATGACATCTTCAATTTCATTGCTTGAAATCAATCTGTTTAAATTTTCTGTCTTCCTGGTTCAATTTGGGTAGTTTTGATAGATGTATGCATGGTGGATGATTAAATCAAGTAAGTTAGTATATCTATCATTATCATTTCCTTGTGGTGAGAATATTTGACATCTATTTATCTATTTTATAATATACATTAAGATTGACTGCAGTCACTATGCAATGCCATACAACACCAGAACTTTTTATTCTGATCTAATCATTAAATTGAAACTTTGTAACTATAATTGTATGATTTTATTGTTTACTACTATCCACACCCTAAGATAATATTAAGCCATTTGACATTAATACAGACTGATGAAAATAAAAGTGTTCACAGATAGGAAAGTAAATGAGTTTTACACAGCTACAAGGTTCAGTTAAGAACTCACGCAACTTTTCCAATTACCAGGTAGGGAGAGCACCATCACAAGTGAGTAGAAAAACTATGGAGACTCTGTCATTCTCTATTTTTTGTCCTGCCAGACATCAGAGCATAGGAGAATGAAAAGAAATTAGAAATACCATGTCTCTGCCAAGGTCTTCTTTCAAGTAAGAGAAAGAGAAGGAAGGGGGAAAGTTTAGAAGAGTATGTTAAATAAAACATGAAGCAACAGTCTATCTTCTAACAAGGACAGGCTGGGTTTGAGTATGACATGGTTTCAAGATAAAGTATTTTCCTAAGACCGAAACAGCAGTAGTACCCAGAGTTTCATGGGGAGCAAGTATGGAGAGTCATTCAGCTAGCATCTAGTTGGGGAGGCAGAAAATATGCCAAGAAATCCTGTATGCAGCTGATAATGTTTCTTTGCCTTGTATCATCTGTGGCATTGTCCAGGTGGAAAATGTACAAATATGCCACAGGATTTCAGAATATGACAGACATCAGAGTGGTCTAGAACTGTTCTGGAAAGCTTTCTGGAGTGAATGAGTTCTACTTGCGGACAGACCATTGAGTTTGGATTGGTGAAGGGGCAACCCAGCCCAGATGGCAGCAGGAACTCATAAAGTCAGAAAAGCAAGAACTTTTTTTTTAATTTGTGTTTTCAATATATGTATATGTATATACAATACCTTATATGTACATTTTTAATTCACATAAATAATTGTTGATAAACATTATCATGCTTGTTACTTTCTTCACATAGCACATCGCACTTCACAACAGCACTCCTTGTCATATGCAAGCATAGTGAATTGCTTAAAAAATCTGGGGACTGTCCCTCAATACACATCCAGCACATTTTATTTAACCACTTTATAATAACACATATTAATGTCTATCTAATTCGCAATGACTACATACACAATATTCAATCAAAAGAAATAAAATTTTGTGCATGGTTTTTATGGATCTCACTGAGAAATATTCTGTGATTTCTCAAAGGAAACAATACAAAGGTGCCAAACATGGCCATTTCTAATCATGTTTGTTTTGTATGTGCGTTGATATAAAGGAACTATAAAAATAGTACTTGTATTTCTATATATCAGCCACATACATTTTTTAGCAAATGAAATGAAAATACAGGTAGTGAATATACACAAATATATGTTCATAGTATGTATTTATACATGTATATATATATAAATTTGATTTATGTTTCCAAAAATAACAGATTAGCTTATGATCTTTTAAGAAAACTAAAAAAAATGTTATTTTATAGTTTTTAGCGTCAATGCGCTACTACTAAGTGCAGACTTGAGAAAGTAAGAGATAAGCAAAGAGTAAGTTAGGGAAATAAAAGAAAAATGGAGCAAAATATTCAAACTGTTGATGCTTCTCTCCCCTACCAACAAAGAAACAAACAAAAACACTTCACAATATAGATTTATACTCAGAAAAACTAGCCCTAAAATATGGCAATAAAATAAGAGAAAATTTTTAATTTTTAAAATTTCTCACTAGAATATTTAGACTTACAGAATAGTAAAGCCTATTCCTCAATCAGAAGAAAAATGCCTCCAAATGACAAGTATACAAGGTAGAATGAAATGAAGACCAACAAGTGTACAGATCTAAATGAATAAGTATTTTGAAAATATAGTATATTTGCTACAATTCCTATGTTTTTAGGATTTGACGAAAAGGTGAGGGAAGTGAATGCAAATGGAGAATAATTTTGTAAGCTCCTTCATTTCTAGGAAAAATTAAAAGTCAAATTTTTATTAGACATTAAGCCAAAGACAAATGCTAAAATTTCTAATATAAAAGAAATGACAAAAGCACTCTGTATACCTGACAACCCAACTGAGGGGAAGTAATTAAATACTTCTAAATTTTTAATTAATGCAAAAGGAGACAAAAAGAGGGGAAATGGGAAAAAAGAACAGATAGAACTTATGAATAAAAACGAAATAGTGAGATAAGATCACAATGATATTGTGAAATGCAAACACAGTAGGAAGGTCAAGCAGCAAAAATGGCAAGTTGCTCATCTCAGACAAACATTTCCCACATTAGCATTAAACTTTGGGAAAAATATGTTTAAAATAATTACTTGAAAGCACTAAATAAAGGTCAAAAACTGCATACAATGGAGGACATTTGGTCCTTGAAAGAAGGGAATCACAACCAGTGGGAGCTATGCTTTAAGGGCTTTCACCAGCCAAGGAACCCCAGTGTCGCTGTGAAGGGCAATTTGAATTCAAGCAGAGAACTGCAGACCTTTGACCAGCATCATGATAGAGTTTAGAGCAGAGGGTAACTGTGGATGCAGCAGGAAGGAGAAAGCCACAGAGAGAAAGAGCCCCCAGATCCAGGTATAATCCACTCTCAAATCCTTGACCCAACCCTGAACTGCATGTGCACATGGAAGACTCCCCAGAGCCTAGCAGAAAGCAGCAGCTAGGAAGCCTGAAATGACTGAGTAGACCTCTCATCTGTGCCACTGAAGGGAATCAGTCTGTACTTGGAGGTCCAATAGAGTACTTGGTAAAAAGCCCAGGCTTCTAAAGACCCATCTTGAAAATCATCAAACTGAGAATTCACAAGTTCAAACAAAGCTTTAAACCATGTCCACAATTACAAATAGTCCATACTGTTAGCAGAGAAGTCCTTCCCAAATATATCTATAGATTAAGAGCAATAATGTCCACCTTATTTTGGTAGTTAAATGCCTGCTCACCATGTGAATAGGTCATTCCACTCTTGGGTTCTACAAAAAGGAAAGGTAAATCTGTCTTCAGTATAGACAACTGTATGTGAACATTCATAGTGGTTCTATTCTAGCCAAAACTGGAAATGAATGTTCATAAAATTATGAAAAGATACAAATGTTATGGTACATTCATAAAATGGAACACTAGTTAATAATGAAAAGAATCAGAGCCGTGATGAGTGCACCAACAGAGAGGAATCCTCAAAAACAGACACTGTCAAAGGAGCCAAATAAAAAGTATATTTCACATAATTTCATTTACATTAAATCCAGGGAAAAATAAATCTCATCTGTAGCAGTGTAAACCAGGTCTGTGATTGCCAGGGACCTAGAAGCAGAGTAGGCTGACGGAGGAGGACAGTTGACCCAGAAATGAAACTTAGGGAGTAATGGTAATATTAGGTATATGCATTTTCAACACTCACTAAATTGTGCACTCAAAATGAGTGTATTTGTATGCATGTAAACTCTGCCTCAATGACATTTGTGGGGGTATTTTAAAATTTTTTTTTTAGTTGTAGATGGACACAATGTCTTTATTTTGTTGCTTTGTATGTGGTGCTGAGGATCAAACCCAGGGCCTCACGCTTGCGAGGCAAGCGCTCTACCACTGAGCTACAGTCCCAGCCCCAACATTTGTTGTTTTTTTTTAACCAAAGCCATTTGAAAGCAATATGTTGAAAGCATCTATACCCAGAAGCAATAGTGATAACAGAAGAAGGTCCACTAATTGAAGACATACCAACTAGGCAGATGTAAACAGCCTGTACCCTGTGGGGAGAGGACAGAAAAAGAGATGACAGTGAAAAGTAAGAAAATGTGATACAAGTTTATTTCTCTCTCCTGTGACTGTCCAAGCAGGTTCAGCCCATTGAGTTCATCCAGGAAGCCAGGCATTCTGGAAGCTTTGCCATCCTCTGCCTGTGGTCTCAATCTGAGGTTGGGGTACCCTCAGGTGGGTCTATGAATAGAATTTAGGAGGTTTGTGATTTTAAATGGGAAAAAAATTACATCTTTATTGTCACCAACCTCTACATGAAGTTTATCAGTCTCAGTTATAAATACTGACAACAAATCACAGGAGTTTTAGCAATACCTGTGGCATACAACTCAATTATTAAAGAATCTTGAAATGTCATCCATACATATCACAGCTTTGGAATTATTGCACATAGAGGCCTGTTGCCAAGTTGTGTAATTTTGTGTGTTAATAAGGAATCATTATATGATCCTGTAACAAATGGAGTTACTTAAAATGTGGATTATTATATCTCAATGTAATTGGGTTTGTATTAATCTATATGTTGCATTTTACATATTATAAAACTTTATTTGGAGGTCAAAAGCTTCACAAGATGACCAAGGGTGCCCATGTTACTAAGAAGTTTTAGGAACCGCCTGTTCCAGGATGTTGTTGTGATGCCCACTGTCAATGCAAGGCTGTTGGCATGCCTGGTTTGCAGCAGGCAGGAAGAGGAAGAGCCCAGAGAAAATAAGTCAGGTGTTGCTTCCATTTATAATTCCACTTCAGAGACAGCAATCCCATGGCCATACCTGAACGCCATAGCAACTGGAAATTGTTAAACTGTGTTGCCACATGCCCAGCTACAAGTTTCTACTACCAGCAATAGAAGGGTCAATACTTGCCACCTCTGCACATTTACTTGATGGTGTCTGAGGATTACTGAAGATGAGCAAAGGAGACAAATGAGGCAGAGTGCCCAGGGTTCTGAATGGAGATGCCACTCACAAACATAGTAGAGGAAGAAGTAGAGAATTTGAGAAAGACAAAATATCCTTTTTTTTTAAACATTTTATTTGTGCATTATATACATAATAGTAGAATTTGTTCTTACATATTTGAACATGCACAAAATAGAAAAATGTGATTTGGTCATTCGCCTTCCCCAGAACCTCCCCCTTCCCTTCCTTCCTTCTTGCTTTTGGTTCCCTTCCTATGCAATACTGATCTCCCTTCTATGTTCATGAGGTTTCCCCCTTTTCCTCTTTTTCTTTCTAGCTCCCACATATAAGAGAAAACAGGACCACTGACATTTTTTATTATTTTACTTTTCCTTATTTGTTCCTTTTAGATAAACATGACAGTGGAGTGTATTTTGACATATTATACATAAGTTCAATATAACTTATTCTAATCAGGATCTCATTCTTGTGGTTGTACATTATGTGGAGTTTTGCTTGTCATATATGCATGTATGAACATAGGAAAGTAATGTCCAATTCATTCTACTATCTTTCCTATTCCCATCTCTGTGACCATTGACTTTCTGAGTTGGACTTATTTTGTTTCTCATGTTCCATCTACTTTCAGGCAAAAGACAATTTTTTTCTTTTTGTGTATATACACCAAGTATTCTTTATTCATTCATTCATTAATGGACATGAATACTGTTCCTGTAATTTGGCTATTGTGAATTGTGCTGCTGTAAACCTGGATATGCATGTATGGCTACATTATGTTGAATTTTATTCTTTAGGATAAATATGAAGGGGTTGTAGAGCTGAGTCTTTGTGGTTCCATTTCTAGACTTTTGAGGACCCTCCATATTCATTTCCATAGTGTTTGTACAAATTTATAATCTAACCAACAGCATAAAGTGTTGCTTTTCACAAACATCTTCCTCAGCAATATATTATTATTTGTATTCTTGATGGCTGCCATTCAAACTGGAGTGAGATACAATTTCAGTGTTGTTTTGATTTGCATTTACCTAATTGCTAAAGATGTAGAACATTTCTTCATATGTTTGTTGGCCATTTTTTGTCTTTTTTTTTTTTTTTGAGAAGCATCTGTTTGGTTTATTTGCTCATTTGTTGAATGGTTATTTGGGTTTTGGTGGTTTTTATAGTTCTTTATATATTCTGTATATCAACCCTCTATCAGAAAAGTAGCTGGCAAACATTATCTCCCATTCTATAGATTCTGTCTTCATCCTCTTAATTGCTTCCTTTGCTGTTCAGAACTTTACTTCAATGCCATCTCATCTATTGATTTCCCATCTTTCTACCTTACTAAGAACATTGATTCTTTTGTTGTTCTTATTAGTTATACATGATAGTAGAATGTACCTTGACATATTATATATATATGGAGTATAACTTCTCATTTTTTTGGTTGTACATGATGTAGAATTACATTGGTTGTGTAATCATATAAGCACATAGGGTTGTACTATTTGATTTTTTACTTCTTTGAGTTGCCAACACCTTTAGGTATTGTTTGGTTCTATTGTAAAATGTCTGGTTCTTTTAAAATATTTCTCTATCTTGTTGAGATTTCTTTCCCTTCATTACAATATATTTTTCTCTGCCTTGCTTAGCATAGTTATAATAGCTGTTTCCAAGTCCTTGTCTGGTCATTCTAACATCGAAATCAATCCACGTGCTGGTTTCCCCTAAATCAATCTTCCTCTTTGAGAAGGACTACTGTTTCTAGTTCCTCCTGTGCTGAATGATTTGTTATTGTATCCTGGATATTGTGACTGTTATGTCGTGAAGGCTGTGAATTCTGTTTTATTCCTCAAAGTTGTGTTAATATTTTTGATGCTGCAAGTGGCTAACTTGGTTCAACTTAAACTGCAACCTTTCTCACATGTAGTTATGAAGAATTCAAATCTCAGTTGAGTTTTCTAGGTTTAGATGCAAACTGCTTCATATTTACCCTGTAGTTGTGCTCCCAAGGTCAGTTCGATGTTGAACAATGTTCTCATGGCCTGTGATTTCCTCTTCCTTTGAGTGACTATACATGTTGCAGAGCAGAGGGTGCTGGTTCTATTGTGTGTGGAGTCTCAGTGCCTATCTGTAAACTGCATTCAGGCTAATGACTGAGAACAGGAGACTTGCCTCTTGATAGCTCCTTCTTCCAGACTTAAGCTTCCCTCCAAAAGCTGTCTGCTTTTGTACACTCTCCTTAGCCTGCAGGTAGTTGTATTATAGGACCCAAGTCTGTCTGCTTGCCCCTAGAAAGCCAGTACTGTGGAGCTCAGAGTTGGTGGGAAAGAATTAGGTTTATGCAAGAACTAGTCCTGAGAAAAGTGAGAGGATATTGTCCTAAAAGCACCAATTTCAGGAGGTTGTGTACACAGCATTTTATGAAAAGGAAGAGGTACAAAGAACAACGGGCAGGAAGGCTTCATGCTAAGAGAGGTCTTCTTCATCCAGGACCTGTGTTTTCTTCTCTCTTCTGCAGGAATATCTTTGAAATAGCAATTAACTTTCATCTCCTAAGCCAATCCTTATAATTCTTTAATCAAACGCATTAATTCTCTGCAAGTTAAATATTACTCCAGTTTGGGGGGGGGGGTGTGTTTGTTTTTGTTTTGTGGTTTGTGTGTGTGTGTGTGTGTGTGTGTGTGTGTTGGTACCAGGAATTAAACTCAGGGTTACTCAACCACTGAGCCACATCTCCAGCCCTATTTTGTGTTTTATGTGGAGACAGGGTCTCACTGAGTTGCTTAGCGCTTCGCCGTTGCTGGCTTTGAACTCGCAATTCTCCAGTCTCAGTCTCCCAAAGTACTGGGATTACAGGCATGTGCCACTACGCCCAGCTATTATTCCAGTTTTAATTAGTGAACAAGTTTAGCAAGTCCTTGGCCCACACTTTAATGTTATCTGAAGACCCTCAGATGTCCTGGGCTCTGAAAAACTAAAGGAATATTACTGATTAAGTGGTCTTGGGGCCAGTGTTTATCTAGTTCCTTTTCAAGCAAGAGTTAACTGTCTCAGTCATTCAAAGGTAGTCTTCCTTACAATTTATAACACTGAACAAAAGGAAAAGCAAATAACACCTTTACAAGGAGCAATTTACAAAATAGAGCCAATCTAAAATAGGGTGGTGTTCCTGTTGTCAATATTATAGCTGTTTTGGTATTTGGTTCAGAGGTGAAAATTGCTTTCTGAAGAAGAGCCAGTCACAAGCTTCTTGACCATATATGAAACAGAAATCATTTATGGTTTAGTTTATGGGCTTTAAAAAAAAGTATTCCCCACCCATATTTTCATTCCCCTTTCCCACGTACTATTTATTCCTCAGAGTATTCCAGCTCTTACTCAATACATATACGTGTGGCCTTGAAAGATATATAGTGATGTGTTAGTGTGTGCATTTATTTATTCATTTTTTTGGAGAAGAAAATGAAGATTTATTTGAATATGACACTTTAGATTTTAAACAAATGATACAATCACTGAAGAGGGGACCAAATTCTTAAAAAGGCTGTTGATATTAAGATATACATACCTATCAAAGATTTATATATAATGATAAATATCATCAAAGCAGAACTGGCAGAAGGTTCAATTTAAAACTCAAGAACAGTAGAGCTCAGTCAGGGTTCCATTTAGCTTTAGAAAGTCTTCCCTTGTCAAAACAAGAACATTCTTTCAGAGCATCGAAAGAATGAGTGCCTTAATAGTATGACACCTTATTCTCATAAAACATAAAACCATCG
>PVHX01020330.1:0-32275 GCA_004024805.1 Geosciurus inauris
CTTGGTTTATTTATCAGTAATAATGGAGAAAGATTAGCACCCATGCCATAGCACTGCAGTAAGAGGAAACAAGAGTGTCCAGGAAAAGTCTTATGAAAGCTTTCAGCATATGAGGAGTTGCAGGTGTTGCTAATGGGCCTTCTTCTTCTTTCCAGGCTTTGATGGAAGGAGACACCCAGCCCAGGACAGCCCAGTCTTCCCCACTCAACCTTGCCAAGGAGACCTAGCAGATGTGGTCCTCCCTAGAGGAGGGCAGTAAAATAAGCCAGTCAGTCTGCCCTACATTTTTAGTTATTCCTTAGCCTGTCCAGCAGGGTCTGACTTTCCTCTGAACAATGATGTAGGGAGAAGAGGAGGAAGAACCTCAGCGGCTGAGCCTCAGGGCCTGGGCGGGGCGATGTCCGGCAGGTGCTGGCTCTGTGCACAGATACTCGTTTTGGTGGCCTGGGAATTTCTGCTCATCCACCAGCACCTTTGAGGTAAGTGTTGAGAGGTAAGGAACAACACAGACCTTGGATTTTAGAGCTGTAACAGTTATTCAGGGGCTGGGGTGTGGCTCAGTGGCAGAGCGCTTGCCTGGCATGCACGAGGCCCTGGGGTCAATCCCTAAAACAGCAAAAAAACAAAAACAAACAACCCCCCCCCCATTCAACAAGAGTCCTTCTGCAGAGGCATGAAGGTTCCCCAGGAGGGGAAGGGCATTTTAATGAGTGGTGGGCTTCGTGTGTCCACCCAGAAGAGGAGCACGTCCCTGCTCACCCCTTTTTTGCCAAGTCATCCTGATGGGAGGATCAAGACAAGCCTTGTGGTCTCTGGGCACTGGGTGCCCATGGGACGTGGCCCCGTTTCCAAGCAGAGTCCGGAAGCTGGCCAGACTTCCGCGGCCGATGTCTGAGCACGTGGTCCTGAACAACTTCTCAGAACTTTCCAGAGCATGGCAGGGCATCAGCTGACCCAGGTAGACACTGATGTGGCTTGGACAGTCCCATGAATCTTTCTGAATGGCACTAACTTCCAAGCACTCAAGAAAAAAAACCAAAGGTACAAAGAGAGTCATTCAACATGAAAGTGTCACTTGACAGTGATACAGGGACCAAGTGAATGAAGGGAGGAGCTCTCAGAGAAGGCCAGGATAGACAGGTGGTGACAGGGGACACGCACACACCTCCTGCCACTATGTGAAATATGCGAGAACTAAGATACAACCTCACGTTTACGAAAAGTGTGGTCTAAAGCCTAAAGTGACCAACATTTGGTTTTTCTGCCATCCTGGACCAGAGGAGCTTAAAACTGATGCTGAATAACATGAAAATTAGGAAAGGCCACCTGCCTCTCAGGGCCAAGTTGACCAAGCTTCATGGACCCCAGGAGCAGCCTCCAGGAGAGGCCAGTCTCCATGTTGTCACTGCCTCCCCCTGGGGGAGGGTAGAGGCAGCAAGTGGAGATCAACCCCTGTGGGTGCGGGGGCAGCTCTGCGGCCTCCTGGTGGGAAAAGACGCTTTTACATTGAATGTTGGTGTCATGTCCTCATTCTGGAACCATTTACAGCACGATGACATTCGTTACGCTGTGTCGATGAACGGCCCGCAGTGGCCGTGGGCTCCACGCACAGCCACAGCCTCCCCTGACCCCCGGAGGCTGTGGAGCGGCTGCCTGGCTCTATTCATAGAAATGCTGTTTAATATTTTTTTTCTGTTCCAAGATTCAAGTTCTGGGCAAAGCGTCAAAGCTGTGGGTGTATTTATACAAGGAACATAAATATTAATAAGCCTGAGTCAGAAGGTGGCCGGCGGCAGGTGGGAGCAAGCCCAGGTGCAGAGGAAAGAGCAGGAGGCCAGCACCTTACGGGTCACCAGTGTTGGACAAGAGTGTTGTGGGACAGGAGGCGGCTGGACACCTGGCAGTTTAGGAGGATGAGAAAGGCCCAGTAGAAGGGTCAGCGGAGGTCATCATCCCACCAGCTCCCTTGCAGAACTGGGTAGAAATTGGGGAGACCCCTGTGCGGGGATGACCTGATCCTTCACTGGAGATTGGGGGGACGTGTTAGGATGTCCACAAGGTGGAAGTGGCTGGTGACATCAGCTCATCGTTCCATGTGGAGGAAAGCCCCCAGGAATCAAGAGCCTCCGCGTTTCAACACTGATGCTCCAGAAGCCGGAGGTGGGTCTGCAGAGGCCTGGAGGGGAGCCTGCGAATTTCCCCCGAGCCTCCTCTGAAACTCCAGGAGTTGCTCTGTGCGCTGGAGCAACTCAGGTGTGTTTGCCATTAAGTCAGGGAGGAGGCTGGGTGAGTGCAGGCCTGCTCAACTGGATGGGGATCTGGGTTCTTGGAAGCCCGATATATGTTATTTTTAAAAATACAAAATATTTTAACATGTGTAAACCATGAAATATCACAAACAGTACAAAAAATGTTGCCAGCCTCTCTGTTTTCACCTCACCTCAGTTTCTTGTGTGCGTGTTTGTGTTTGGTGCTCTAGACCCACATTCCAAATATACTCATTTTCCCTGGAGGAAAAGCTGTCTTCCATGGCACTTTTCTTTCTTATACTACTGGGTAAATTTGAGCGTCTGATTTGAGATGATCGCCTCCCTCCTGGACGGTGACATTGGGTGTCCCGGGGCAGGTCCCAGCATGCACCTCCTCAGGTCTGTGCTGGGGGCAACCTGGGGTGACAAGACCGACTTCCAAGCCATGAGTGTGACTTAGGTCTCCACTTGTTCCTAGTTCAGGTGTGAACATCTTCAGGTGAAATTCCTCCCGAAGCACTGTGAGGTCTTCTTTTTTCTTTTTCTTTTTTTTTGGTATTGAGGATTGAACTCTGGGGCACTCGACCACTGAGCCTCATCCCCAGCCCTATTTTGTGTTTTATGTAGAGACAGGGTCTCACTGAGTTGCTTAGCGCCTCGCCATTGCTGAGGCTGGCTTTGAACTTGCGATTCTACTGTCTCAGCCTCCCTAAGTGCTGGGATTACAGGCTTGTGCCACCGTGCCTGGCTATGCTTCCATGCTTCTTAATGAACACAGATGAATCCTAGGTTGGGCCTGAAACCTACATCAGGTCAGAGACGTCCACCTGGCCACTCCTGTGCTGGTCGAGGCCTGAAAGCTATGTTTCCCTGGTGACAATAATAACTTCATTTAGCAGCAAAAATGGAAATACAAGTGAACACAACTTCACACGGTTCTTTACGTAATAGAAGAAAAAGAGGGACCCAAATGAAGAAAATACAAATCCCCTGGATCTACGCTGCTGTCCTTCCTTGATATATGTGCATATATCTCAGAGAAGGAAGTGTGAAGACGGAAATGGAAACAGATGTTGAGAACAGAATAGTCCAATATCCGGGCGACTGAACAAATCTGAGATTTGCTGCATAATATTATCAATAGTAGGCATTAGGGGGCAAGATGGTGTCCCCACCTCTTCCCACCAGCCTGGCCTCCAGCTGCTCTGTGCCCACCACCTGCATCCGAGGGCTCCAACTCCAGGAGTGGCTGACTGAGGGGGGCTGCAGACCCTGAGGTCAGAGGGGGCAGCCTGGGCTGGAGGGTAAGCCTGGCATGTGTGGCCACTGGGGTGGGCCCAGGATGGGCTCTGGGCCTTCAGACCTGTTAACCCAGACCGTCCTTACAGCTGTGGACTGCAGGTGTGCTGGTCCCCCTCCGAGCCTCACTTCCTCATCTGCGGAGCTGCTGAGGATGCCTGCACAGGGGGAGTGGCCTTCATCTGAAATGCTTGCGGCTGGAAGTGTTTTGCTTTGGATTTTGAAGGCTTTGGGGATTGTTAGGATAGTTATATAGATTTTAAAAGTGAGCCTCCCTGATCCACAGATCCACAGTTAGAAATGCTCATGGCACCTGCTCCAGAGGGGAGGGTAATTGGAGGATGTTGGAAGGGAATCCCGGGGGGCAAGGACGAGGGAGAGGCGGGAAAAGCCTGTGTTTTCTGGTTGTGAATGACAACGAGCCCTGTTGGTTCTTTGCAATGATGAACACATCATGCCAACAGGTGACTTTAACAATGGGGGAACTAAGTGGGGGTATGTGGAACTTTCTAGGGTCCTCACAACTTTTCTGTAAATAACATTATAAAATTACTATAAAATAAAGTTCATTTAAATTTTACATAATGTAAATTACCCCAGGAGGTTTTCCTTCATGTTATATTTTTAAGATTGTTATCACATTATTAGCCCATGATTTTTAAGTAATGGTTTTAATAATGCAAGAATTTAAGCCCGTGTATTATCCTCTGAAGACCTTCTTGGATACGCCCCACACTTTTGATATAAGTTGTTATCACTTGTGTTATATTAAATAGTGCACAGTGGAAAATACTGCTAGTTAAACAGGAGGCTCACAACTTGGGCATTCACTGAAAAAAAAAAAAAAAATTAAAACCAGTACAGAAAATTAACAAAATGGAAATGTGAAAAAGCGAGAACACTTTATCTTTTCCCTACAGCTACTTTAAATTAGGGGAACCCATCTTCCTGCAATCTTTGACACCTCTGTCTCCAGAACTCAGGATGCATGTCCCTAAATGTAAACGTCACCTGTTGCCTGGCTGAGTGATGTGGAGGCCCCTGGAAGAGGTGAGTGAGGCCAGAAGGGGGCAGTCCTGGGGACAGCCCGGGTTCCTGTAGATCCTGATGAGGCTCCTGCCGGGCTCCAGGCACCAGGTGAGATGCTCAGAGAGGCAAACATGAGCAGCCAACATCCTGCTGTCCTTGCATGAAAATTTGAACAGTTCGTAGAAAATTGGCATTTTTAGCAAAACACACAGGTGCAGAAGAGAGGCCGTGCCCAGCAGCCACTGTTTCTGCTCAGCACCCAGTTCCTGGATGTCCTTCTACTGCTCTTTGGTAACCCACCTCTCCCCACACTTAGTTCTTGTGGCCTTAGTAGGCTTGTGACAGAGGTCTTCTAACCCTAAGGCCACAGTGATCGGGTCCAGAGATGGGACTGTGCCTCCAGATGGCCAGGAAGCTCCATTTCTGGATTTTGTCTGCAGTTTTGCAGAAAAAAGGACACTCTTTCCGCTTGGTTTGCGAAGTCAGTGGGAGATAACCCTGGAGCTGGCAGTAGCCAGCATTTGGAGAGAACTTGGAAATAAACCAACAGAGAGAAAAGTAGGTCCCAGAGAGGGAGCGGAGGAGCGGGGGGGTTGGGGGGAGCACCTTATTTTCATTTGAGCTTCTGGACCCAGCCATTCCTGCAATCAGCTAAGACTATGAAGCCAGTGGCATCAGCTTGTGACCTGCTGCTGTGACCAACAAGCACAACCTCGCAGCTTAAACCACCTGGATGTGGCTTGAGCTTCTGGAGGCCAGAAGTCAGGTCGGTTCTTGGGCTCCAGTCTGCACAGTGCAGGCTGCTTCCCCTCAGGAGGCAAAGGAGAGTGCCTATGTCCTTGTCCTTCTGCTTCCAAAGGCCACAGGTCATCCTTGGCTTGTGCCCCCCGCCCCATCTTTAGGCCTCGGCTGGTACCTGGGTACCTCCTTTCCTTTGGATTTTGAGTCTGACGCTCCTGTCTCCTCCTCTCAGGACCCTGTGGATACACGAGGCTCACCCAGATCATCCAAGCCAGCTTCCCTCTGCTGAGAATATTTAACTTGACTGTCTGCACAGTCCCCTTATGGTGGAAGGTGACATGGTCTCATATTCCAGCAACTGGAATATAAACATATTTGGAGGACTGAGGCTGTAGCTCTGTGGAAAGCGCTTGCCTCGCATGTGTGAGTCACTGGGTTCGATCCTCAGCACCATATAAAATTAAATAAATGAAATAAAGATATTGCATCCATCTACAACTAAAATATATATATATATATATATGGGCAGCCTTTACTCTGCCTGTCTTACTATTTGATGTTCCCTTTTTTTTTCTTTTGGTATCAACCTGATTGAGTTTGGTTTCCTCATGCACAACCAAAAAAAAAAGAAAGTGCCACAATGTTTTAGACCGTGGACAGAAAGAAATCGCTGACACTGCGCTGAGCCAGGGAGGTCTTTGCAGAAGAGGTGGCCCGGAGCTGAACATAGTGCACTGGCAAACGGGGGCGGGGGGCACGTGAGCTAAGCTGTGGCAGCAGAACCTCCACTTGGGTAGGACCTACACCTCCTGGGGTTCACCTGGCTTCCTCTCAGCCCATGTGCAGATGGCGTCCATCTTCCTCACACATCTAACCTAGTTCGAATACTAAATCCGGCCAGCACTCTTGGCTTGGGGATCCTGAAAGAGCCACACTCCCTGACCCCCTAGTTCCCAGGCATTCTGAATACACAGCCTGGCTTCCCAGCAATAGATTCCTCAAGGCCAATGGCCTTGGCCTCTGACTTCAGTGCTGGAATTCTCAAGAGGCATCCTCCAGGTGGTCAGGAGTGAGCAGGGTGGAGCACAGGAGAACCTGTCTTACTGTCACAGCCGGCCTGAGGGAGAAGGTTGAGTGTGGAGGAGAGAGGACTCAGGGGCAGGCGCCCTCTGCAGAAGCCAGCCTCTGGGGACAAATGACCGTCAATAAATGTCAGGGTCTAAACTCAGTCCAAAGGCACACATCAGAATGGGCTACTTAACATTCTAAAAGAGCCGTCCATTCAGGAGGTTCTGGGAAAATCTTCTCTTACAAATTCATAACCATCACAGGCCTCCTCAAAGCAAGGCTGGAAAAGAAGAGAGGAGACGCATCCATGGATGGAGGGTGGGGTTCCAGACAGCACTGACCCCGAACAGAGCACGTCACAGAGTACCAGGTGCAGCATGGGAGGGCACTGGTACTCTAAAATAGGTCATGCTCAACTGGAGTGTGTGCGTGTGTGTGCACGCGTGAGACTCCCCCCGTGTGTGCACGCGTGGGACTCCCCCCGTGTGTGCACGCGTGGGGCTCCCCCGTGTGTGCACGCGTGGGGCTCCCCCCGTGTGTGCACGCGTGGGGCTCCCCCCGTGTGTGCACGCGTGGGGCTCCCCCCGTGTGTGCACGCGTGGGGCTCCCCCCATGTGTGCACGTGTGGGGCTCCCCTGTGTGTGCACGCACCTGTGTGTGCATACATGGGACTCCCCTGTGTGTGCATGTCATTCCACTCTTATGTCATTTTCTTCTGCAGGAAATACTTATAGGATAAATTGATGAGAAACATTTCCTACTTGAAAGACAGAGCTGGTCTTGTGGTTTGGTGTCTACTGGATATTTCTAGAAAGTGTGTTCTTAACACAAAATGCTCTTGAAGAGACAGACACAACCTGTCACTTGCTGAAGTTATATCTTTCTTGCCTTGGGTCCTTTCTGCGGGTTCTGGAGACAACACTGGATTTTCCACAGGAAACTGCTCCCACCCTACCTGGAATTCCAATGCCTTCCTTGGGAGTCACATGACACACACCTGCCAGTCAGCCACACCCTTGGCCACAGTGATTGGCTTGGAATGGTCTGCGGTCTATCACATGCCCCAGATACTAGGTTCTTCCAAGGGGGCTTTATCCACCAGAAATGGCTGCACAGACCTGCCAACGAGCACTTGCTGTCCTCACAGACAGGCCCTGCGGAGCCTCCAGGTGCACGGAAGAGGCACCCAAAGTGAACACCTGCACGTCTGAGAGTCAGGTACGCCTGGGGTCCCGGGGATGGAGGGAGCTGGCCTGTGCCGGATGGCCAGGAGAGCTCCAGTGTGCCGGCACTCTGCTGCTTCCTCTGAGGACCCTGTCCATCCCACCCACGCCTCAGGCCTTGACTGTCCCGTGCTGTTACAGCACCGGCTGGGCCACTTCCCATAAGCAAGCCCGGCCTGCGAGGCGTGCTCACAAGAGAGCTGGCTGGCGGGGTCACCCTGCAGGGCTCTGCAGACACCCCAGCTACCAAATCTGCTAGAGGCTGGGCGTCACAAAGGCTCACAGACCGACTTAAGATGCTCAGATTGCATGTCTCCTTAAAAACCTATATCTGGAGGCAAGGAGAGCACCACAGGTGCCCTTGGATGTCCCCACAGCCTTGCTCACCTCAGGAGGAGACACCCAGACACCTGTCACTTGAAGAATGGAAGGAGGAAAGGAGGATCGTGCCATGGGACAGAGTGACACTCAGCAATACCAGAACGCAGCACTGGCAAGCATCCCAAGGGTGGGCTCCAAGTCCACCAGGCTGTGAAGGAAGCCTGCAGATGCCCAGAGCGGCCAGATCCAAGAAAACAGAAGGTAGAACAACCCTGTCCAGTGCTGGAGGGATCGTGGGAAACGCGAGCACCTCACACAGGGAGTGACCACAGAGCCTTCCCGTCACATGGTGGTGCTGCTTGCTGCTCTGTGCACACAGCAAACCCCCGGACCCCGCACGGCCAGCGGGGAGTTCTGTGGCACCAGATGGTACGTCCACAGGATGCTTTTATAAGAAAGCAAGGAAGACAGAAGGTTGATCCACTTATAATAGGATGCAAGGGAGGGTCACCTGCTCCAGTCCTGGCCATGTGATGCCCTCGATCTTCCTTTCAAGGCCCCCTCTCCCTACACTGGTCCACGGTGGAGTCAAGCCCAGCTCTGGTGTTGAGCCAGGGGCACAGCAGAGGACAGGCTTCAGGTAGGAGGACATGTGGGCTACAGCGTGGCCGTGGCCTCCGTGTCCTAGGAGTTTCGTAGACAGACATGTGTTTTCTCACGTATCCGGCACAGCATGCGTTTGGGCTGTGTATTCAGAGTGTCAGAAACACTGGCGTCCGCTGTGCCTCTGTCTCCACCTCCATCCCTGCTATGCACACAGCACCCCGCCTTGTCCCTCCCTGTCCTTTTCTGTTGATGGCTCTCAGTTTCCATGGCAGAGTTGAAAAGTCTCGCATGACACAGCAAACACAAGCTGCCACTGCTCCTTCCTGAGCGGCAGAGGCGTCTGCAGGTGTCTTTCTGATGGATGGACGTTCCGTGAATCTGGAAGAGAAGGTGACCCCTCCATCCCTCCCTTTGAAGAAGGCTCAAACATTCTTCATCCATCTCTGTTGACTTTTCCTGAAACTGGAGTGTGGCCAGTGGCCCAAGGGAAACTCTGTCCTCCAAAAGACACCTCCAAACTGTGACTTCTTCACTGAGGGAAGCCCCACGTATTTCAGAGAGCCTCCTAAGAGACGATGGCCTGGCCACGTGGGTATCCTCTTGTTGGTTCCTCTGACCTCTCTGGGTGTCCCTTAGCTTCCAACGTGAGACGCCGGGCGCAGAGGTTACTAAAGGCTCCAATTCATGGCGTAGGCTTTAAAGGGGCTGGCTTGTCTGGAAAGTGTTAAGCCTGTCCTGGCTCCAGGAGAGCCACCGTGACACGCAGAGGAATGACTTTCTGAAAGTCTGACCAGGGAAGAGGCTTTAGGGAGGCCCACGTTCGAGGCCTGGGACTCACAACTCTGTGCACTTTATGGGACCAGCCTACCAGGAGCACCAACGAGGAAGCTGCTCAATGGAATCGAGTCACCACGGATGCCTGTAATGGGAGCAGGAGTGACAGCCTGACTTGGTGACCCATGGTGGTGGCCATGGAAAGCAAGGTGGTCCAGTGGGCCAAGAACTGCATTGACCAACTGTCCCCCTGTGGAGGGCACCTGTTCTGGAGTCTCCCTGGGGTGTCCACTTGTCCATAAGGTTCAGTCTGTGGTCTTCTCCAGGGTGGAGACTCTGTGCAGGTGCGTGGAGGACAGGTACAGCGTGGCCCTCTAGAGCCATGGAAGGGCCCTCCCCGCTCGCCTGCTGACCTCAAGGTCACACTAGGGGCCCTCATCCCCTGGTCTCATCTGGGTTCAAACAGCCAGGGGCTCCAGCAAGAAATGGAGAACAGGAGGCTCATCCCACAGGCTTTCCTGTCCCTTGAGCATGAGTGATGGGGCCTCTGACCACGCCAAGCCTAGGTGCCGCGACACCCCGCTCCCAACCTCTTGACACTCAGACTCCTTTGTAGAAGAACCACAAGCTTTCCTCTGTTTCTACAAGGATGCTGCCTGTCAGAGCAAGAGGGGGACACAGAGGCAGAGAGGGAGGGACTCAGCCTCCTGAGGCCTCTAGATCATTGCTAAGTAGATTTCTTTAATTTCCTTGCTGACCCATTTTATTTTTTATCGCATTGAAATTCATATGACATAAAATTACCCAGTATAAAATAAACCCTCCAGGGGCAGGTGGTACTAGTGCCATGTCCTGAAAACCACCACCAGGCTCCAGATGCAGAACGCTTACAGCACCCTGGATAACTCTGTACCCATGAAGCCATGACCGCGCAAGCCCCCGACAGCTACCTGCTTGCCTCCTGTCCCTGTGGCTGTGACGGTCCCCGATGCTTCCGCCGAGTGGCACCCACTGGACCTCAGAGTGTGCCTTCCCTCCCTGAGCGTGCCGTTCCAGGCTTGACCCCGTTGGAGTGTGAAGTGGTACTTTGTTCCTTTCAGAGGCTGCGCAGCACGGCGTGGACATCCCACGGTATTTGTCCACGCCCCCACTGATGGACACCCAGGTTGTTTCTGCCTTTGGGAGTCGCACTCTGAGCAGCTGTGTGTGTGTTGTTTGAGTGGTGTTTTCAGTTCTGGGGAGTGGGTACCTGTACGTGTGGGGGGAACGGCTGCGCACAGGTGATGTCTACGCGGAACTTGAGAAATCACCAAGATGCCAGCCAGCACGGTTGCACATGTTATGTTCCCGGGAGCAGGTGCGCAAGAATTGCTGTTTCCTCACACCCTAGCCAGTGCTTGTGTCTCCATATTTAGGGACAGCCACTCTAGCAGGAGCAGGGTGATGTACCTTTGTGGCCCTGAGCAGATCTCTTGCCCTGTGACATGTCGTCACAACCACCCTAGGAAGTATGTGCCACGGTCATGTCTATTCAACAGACCAAGGGAATCAAGACTCAGGTGAACTGCCACAGCCAGACTGCAAACGGCTCAGTGAGACCTCAGAACCCCTGGAGAAGGGGCTGGCAGTTCTGTGAAGCTAGGTCTCTACATTCATTTATTGATCAATTCCATGCATGTGTGATTCCACACATCTGTAAATAGGTGGAGAGGCAGATATTCAGAGAGAAGTTCACAACATAGATCTAGCACCTGGATCCCACCCAGCCTGAAGCTTGTAAGATCCTAGCCCTGGATTTTTCAGTTATAGGGATAATACATTTTCCCATTTTGCTTAGACCATTGGGAATTGATTTTTTTGTAACATCCCGCTGAAAGAGAACTGCCTGATTCGTGTAACACAATTTCAAGTAATAGTGATAGTTTGAGTGTCATTGAGTGTCGCTGTATACCGGGCACCATGTTAAGCATTAATGTTAAGTACTTTCCTATGTTATTACAATGCTTCCTCAGAATGCTTTCCATTGTATCTGTTTTGCAGATTTGAAAGTGAAACAGAGAGAGGAAAGGTCACTCAGGAAGAGGACGTGACCAGATGCCTCCAGCCACTACACTCCAGTGTCTTTGAAGTTTCACGCACAGCTAGGTATCAATATTCATAATTTAAAAGTCAAAAAACTGAAGCAAAGAAAAATACTTACCTTTCCACAAGTCAGGTCTGTCACTTTAAAACTCTCTTTCTCACTTGGAGTGGAACCACCATTTGACCCAGCCGTCCCCCTCCTCGGTCTATACCCAAAGGACTTAAAAACAGCACACTACAGTGACACAGCCACTTCAATGTTCATAGCAGCTCAATGCACAATAGCTAAACTGTGGAACCAACCTAGATGCCCTTCAATAGATGAATGGATAAAGAAACTGTGGTATATATACACAATGGAATATTACTCAGAAATAAAAGAGAATAAAATCATGGCATTTGCAGGTAAATGGATGGAGCTGGAGGATATCATGCTAAGTGAAGTAAGCCAATCCCAAAAAGCTCAAGGCCGAATGTTCTCACTGATAAGTGGGTGCTGATCCATAATGGGGGAGGGGGCATGGGAAGAATGGAGACACTTTGGGCAAAGGAGAGGAAGGAAAGGGGAGGGGACATGGGGGCAGGAAAGATGGTGGAATGAGATGACATCATTGCCCTAGGTACATGTATGACTGCACATATGGTGCGACTGCATTGTGTACAACTAGAGAAGTGGAAAGTTGTGCTCCATTTGTGTACAATGAGAAAACAGAAACAGAAACAAAACCAAAACAATTCTCCTTCTCTAGGTGTGCAGGAACCCCCCGCCCTAATATCAGGTTCCTGTACAACTGCTGAGCTTAAGGTCCTGGGGTGGAAATATGATTATTTCCAATCTGCTAACCATAAAGCTAAGGCAGGGAGCATTTAGCATTTGCAGCACTATGGAGATTTCCAGGGAGGTCAAGAGGGGAGCAGGGAAACGCATTGGCTGCCTGGATGAGGACCACGTCCTCCTCATCTTCCCTCAGCCCATCCTGTGGGTCCAGACAAACGCAGTCGGGCTGCCCTTTTCCCGGGTCTCCCCGGCTTCGGTGTTGTCTTGGAGTTCTCAAACCACAGGGCACCTCTTTTCCTTGGCGGGCAGGAGCCTTTCTGAATGGGACGTGGTCTCTGTAACAGAAGTGTCCCTGTGGGAGGGGTGCTCCCTTGAGCAGCCACTCCCGCCCCGTCACCAGTGGTTAGCTTTACCCTTCCGAGACGCGGCCTCTGTTTCTCGTAGCTGGTCTCCATTGTCACCAGGTGACCTGAAGTCTGGGGGTCCTGCCTCCCAGGGGACGTGGAGGGGAGAGGACGCTGGCATGAACGTCTCCTGGGCTTAGCAGCATCAGCCTCCAGAGCTCCGCTTCATGCAGCAGCTGGTAGAGCCACATACGTGGGAGGCCAGTGGGGAGGGAACCAGGACACGTGGCCCCAGCCACGCCTGGGACGACAGCTTCTCCTCACCCTTGAGACAGCCCCTGGCACATTCAGCACCCGGCAGCGTGATACCGTACCCCCTTAGTCCTCCTGGAATGTGACATCAGTCGGCTCTCGGGGAATGGAGAGTGACAGTCACCTGCAGGCCAGCTGGCCAATATCCTGTCTTCTCATTGCTAAGTCCTCACTTTGTTGCTGTTGTTGTTACTACTTTGGGAACAATGGTGTCAATGAATTCAAATGAACACTTTTATTTTTATTTTAAAAACCCACGTGGTTATTGTTAAAAATACAACTCTCAGAAATCGCCTGAAAACTCACCAAAGACAGCAGCACGTCCCTGCTGCCAGTGACGCCCGTCTTTCTCTGTCTCTCCCACGTGAGCACGTACGCAGGCCACACACGTGGGCATACCACAGCCCCGCCTCAGAACCCAGCCCAGGTAGGGCTGAAGCTGAAATTCGGGTAACACTGGCTCCCCGAGTCTTCTCTGCCACATCTCGGAATGGTCTCCCTGGCTTTCTCCAAAATATCTGCAAGTGCCCAGAGAGCTAAATCCCATCTTAATAATTAAGAGTTTATTCATTCATTCATCAAATAGTTCTATGCTTAGCCTCTCTGAGCCAAGCTGCTCTGACAGCTGGGACAGGGAGGTGGAGACAGCAGGTAAGCGCCCCCTGGGACTGCACTTTTCAGCAGCTGTCCCTGCCAGCCACATGCAGCTCTTGCTCCTGGCCACCCAGATGATAGCACAATTAGAGGTAGGCTCAGGGGTTTACTGAACAGGCTAGATTTCCATTTCTTGGCGCCACACCTCCAGCTCCAAGAGAAATGGAAGTTCCATCAATCCTTGAACCCTGCTCACTTCAGTTAGACTTTTTTTTTTCAAGCTGCTTATCATTCTACAGATAGTCAGAGAAATAATAGTTTTTACTGCATGCATGAGTGCAATTGGGATTCTTTATTTCTGCCCTGTATGTTTTTATTGATTTTTACTGAAATATTGATTAGACTGCATATACTTGGCAACCTGGGTGGGAATTCAGTCAAGTGCATGGGGATTTTTGTTGTTATTATTGTTGCCTGATTTGCTTTGCCTGCAAATTGAGTAAAGGAACTGATTCTAACTTCATTTATTTCATATTGAAGCTGGCTCTTTAGTCCCCAGTGTTCTCTGCATTAGAGAAATGGCACTCGCTCTGACAATAAAACATCAAGTCCAGGATGCCATTTACCAGGCCACCTGTGATATTTCTTCTCCACGCAGCATTGTTTGTTGTTGCTAACTTATTTCTTTAGCTATATAATTTTATAATTTATTTCCAAGGTTGAAGGGTTATTATTTTATACCCCAAACTGTTCCCTATCACATCCCAATATAGAATATGTTTGATTCGCAGGACTAAAAATCTATACTTTTTCTTACGAACTCACTTTAAAATCACTTCCAATGACTACATGATGAAAAATATTTCGATTTTTTAAAATTTCTCTGTGAAAGTGAATTTGCTTCATGCTCAGGCATATTTTCTAAGTTAGCAAAGAAGGGCCTCAGGCTTCATAGGCAAAGGACCTCAGCAAAGAAACCCAAGGAGAACTGATGGAGCCAGCCTTTTTTGGGAATGTTTTATTTAATCCTCAAGCAACCCTGAGGGAGGTTGTTCAGGAAGCTGGAACAGCATCCGTGTGCCCGCCCTCCTAGGGGAGGTGTGCTGGAGGGTGGCCCCCACTGATGTCTGGGATTTTAGCAGATAAATATCTCCTGCGCTGGTTTAAAAATCTTTCCTGAGGTGGTAACATGCCTCTCCACCACTAACCCGCTTCTCCAGTTGGGTCCAACTTGACACCCACTTTCCTTCCAGGAGTCTGGACCTCTGGTGCACAGCAGGCAGACAACCCCACTCTGAGGTCCCAGGAGGACATGACCCAAGGTACTTTAAGAACTGAGGCCCCAAGGCTGATTGCTGTCCATCTCTGTTTTGTTTTTGCATGGACACCTTGGCGAGGTCCTGCAGAATAGGTGTGTAGAGTCGCTGACCTTGGATATGGCTGGCCTGAACCCTCAGTGGGGATTAGGGGTGCTCTTGACCATGGCTTGCTGCCTCCTGGGAATTCACCTGCTTCTCCATACACATGGACTTGCACTGGAAACCCCAGACCTTCCCTTCATTCCTCACGTTCAGCATGGAACTCCCTCCGGGTCAGCCCCACCGAGGGACAGCAGCCCAGGTCTCCACCAGTCACTTCAGCCTATTCTCCAGCCACCACCAGGGTTTGCCTGAGATTCTGACTTTCAGCCTTGACTCCAGGATTTGAAACTCAGTCTACCAGAGCTGCAGCCACGCCGCAGCCTCTGCAGGGCCGGGGTGTCCAGAGGACGTTCCTTTCCACAGTTCTTTTTTATTGCTCTTAATCCCAGTGATTTGGGGGAGGGAGTCCATTTTACATAACAGTGGGATGAGGATTTGAAATTACAAAATAGAGCTTTAGGGGCTCAAATTGTAAAATTAGGCCACCGTTGGTTTTTCTGATTACACCCGGGAATTACAACATATTTAGCTCCACTTCATAGGTGCAAAAATGATTGGTTTACAATTGAATTCATAGGAAGTTATTGGTGTTCGTTGTGTATAATCTTGGCTCTTAGCATTTAACATTTCCCTCTATGAGGTGAACTTTAAAGTATGAATGTAAAGTATGAATGATACAAGTTGTAGGTGAAATATTGACAGGGCTGGAGGTTTTGCCGGGCTGGAGGGTTTGCAGGGCTTGGTCACACAGCCAGAGCTGAGCCTACTGGGTGGAGGTCAGCCTGGTCCAGGAGCTGTAGGTGGCCTGGTCATATTTTCCCTGGGACAGGCCTGTGTTTATACATGATCTCCTTCCAAAAGAAAGACCATTTAATGTCACCAGTAAATCCTCCAGATGATATTTGGATGACGCTCTGCCCCTCATTTTTTCCCATTAACATATATTTTTTTGTCAAAAAATTTTTCTTTACTTTTCCAACTGCCAAGCCTAAATTGTAACTTTGAATTTCTCATGCTTGCCTGCTCCACATTTTAATTTCACCCACCCCAAATATAATGAGTAAACCTTGGGCCAGACTTTCAGAACTCCTCACCTATAAGCAACTCTGTGGCTCTGCATTAGAAAAGGTGACATTTAAAGAAAGAGAATGTATTAATTCTCCAGGTGCAGTCCTTGCGACCTTCTGACACATGGGTTTGGCTGACGTGTGATTCATCACATGGCAGATAGACTGGCCCCTACACTGGACGGATGTCCAAGGCCCCAGGTAATTACCATTGGATGCTGGGTGCTGAGTGGCTTGCAGGAGGTGCTGAATCCAATGTGGGAAGGCAGCTGCAGTGCCTGGAGGGCTTTCTGAGTTGATAACAGAGGTTTCCTGAAATAAATAAATAAGTAAATAAAGTGGGGGGGGGGGACGGGCGAGCGGGGGACAGGGAATCTGGGTCTTGCACTTGTGGGAAATGAAGATCTCAAGCCAGGCTGCCTCCTCCAGCAGTCCCTCTCCTGCTGGTTTCCCTGTTAGAGGTGTCTCTCTCATTGATCGTGGCTGAAGGACCACAGTCCCCTAGGGGCACACACAGCCAATTTTCAGTGATCCTGTGCAATCTACTTCCCATTTGAAGATCTATAGATAAAAAAGTTTTCTACCCAAGCAGTTGTTTGTCACAGTCTCCTGAGTTAGTGTCTGCTTCCTAAAACCCCGGGTGGCTCCTCTGAAGGAACAGCAGGTGGAGGCTGAGGCGGAGGCTGAGGCAGAGGCTGAGGCCGCTGTGGCTCACTCAGACGGACTTCCCTCCCCCAGAAATCCAATCCACTGTACTAGTGCACCTCAGTACAGCCGGGAAGAAACTCCCTCTGTAAAACACAGTTTTGCAGGCCATTACGGTGTTTCTGAGCACCTGTCAAAGGATGCTTTCAAATGCTCCTATAAAACACTCCTCTTTGTAAAAAATGGAGTTGAAAACATGGAAAAGCATGTGGCTATTCCCCAGCCTTGGGCTACCTGGTGGACGAGTGAAGAATGCGACCCTTGGGCACTCACTGGGACCACCAGCCATCCTCCAGCAGCAGGTGCACCTGGTGCCAGAACCCAGCCCCAGGAGCCCCAGTATCTTAACAACGATGGAAGGGCAGGGCTAGGGTGAGCTCCAAATGCCACTCTTTCAAACGCTGTGTTGCTACCTGTGTCAGAGGAGCCCATCCCCACCCCAGGGAGCAAATGAGCCCCTCCTTCTCCAGCTCCCAGGAAAATCTGGATTAGCTCAACCAGCCAGTCTCTTTCTCTGCAGCGATTGGCTTAGGAATGAGCATGTGACCCACTTCCAACCAATGAGATGTGAGAGAAAATGTGCCGGGTGGTCCCTGGGGAAAGCATCCCTGGTGCTGAAAAGGAGACATACGGCAAGGTTGGACCTAGGAAACCCCTGGAGCTAAGCAGCCATCCTCCCAGAGCTGGTGCCAGCCTGGGACCCAGCTGAAGGCTAAGGTTGAAGAAGCGGAAAGCAGGAGGGGAAGTTCATTTACAGCTGCCGTTCTCCTAGGCCGGGTCCCCACGCCCTAGGACATTCTGATACCTGCGATGCTAAGTCTTCCTCATCATTGGGCTATTTGGGTAGGTTCTTCTCTTATTTGCCACTTGAAGGATTTTTAGGAATAGTCTGCATTCTCTTTAATTAGAAAGACTCTTGGGTCACCACATGAGCCCCCTCTTTGTCCCCAAATGCTAAGCTCTGTCTGGAACTGAGACAAAGCAGAGGGAGAAAGTCTATCAGTTGACAAACCACCAGCCCATCCTTCACTGCGAAGACACTGCCTTGACAGATCCGCCCTCTCAGGATCCATCTGAGAGGTTGTCCACCCTCATTCCCCACCAGAGGTGGTCCAGCAGTTCCCACGCCCAGGTGAGGACAGTGTGGGAGTGGGTCCATGGCTCTGCAGTTAAGCCAGGCAGGTACAAAGCCCAGCTCTGTTAGCCTAACCATGGCCCCAAGATGCCCACGTCCTCATTCCTACAAACTGTGGCCTGGTGCTCTCCTGGCAAAAGGGACTTTTCAGATGCTTCCGAGTTAAGGACTTTGAGATGGGAGAGACATCAGGGTGTCTGGAGGGCCTGAAGTCATCACAAGCACCCCTATAAATGGGGCAGAGAAAGATACGTCAGCAGAGGCAGATAGTGGGGGTGCTCTGAGGATGGACGAGGGGCCAGAGCCAAGGATGGCCAGCAGCCCGAATCTGCAAAAATCAGAGATCCTGCCCTGGGGACTCGGTATCCCCCACACCCTGACCTCAGTCTCCCTCCAGAGCTGAAAGAGATCCATCTTGGACGAGCTGAGCCTCTAGGTATCACCCCATGTCTTGCGCGGGCGATGGAATGGATTTTCCTTTGGAGGGATGGGCTGGCTGAGAAATAAAAGCTAAGAAAATTAGTACGACGAAATAGCCACAGAACACAGCATGTTAATGGCAAAGAGCGGGCAGGGACGGGCAAAGCTGACCAGACAGGTCCAGCTTCTAACAAAGAAAGGAGCCCGCCTTTGCTTTATTTATATCAGAAGACATCAAAGAAAGTCTATGGAAAGTTCTTCACCAAAACAGGACAAAGGAGGGGGCAGGTAGGCTGCTCAGTTCCTAGTGGGTCACGCCCATCTCCCATGCTGCGCAGGACCTCTCGCAGAGCGGAGGGGAAGCTCATGTGCATTGGGCGGTCTATCCCAGCGGGACAGCCACAGGCAGTTCCCAAGTCCAGATCTACCCTCTCCCTGGCTATGATGCTGAAAAATGTCCTCATGTATTTCACGGATGGCTTCCGCATCTAACTTTGTGGTGACCTGTGACTAGGAGCCCAGGCCCAGCACCCGCTGTCTCTGGGCAGCTTGAGGCCACACATGTGAGCCTCAGGTTCGTCTCTATAAAATGAGGACCGTGGCAGTAGTTCCTGGGTTTGCATGATTTCCTGTCGCTGCGGTAGCCACTGGTAAAGAGCAAGTGCTGGCTGAACTTAACCACTACTGCCACCCCCTCCCCAAAATCCCTTCTACAAAACAGTATCGAGCACTTTTGATTTTGCTGAAATTTTCATGGGGAGAAGATAAAAAGGGGCACTATTTATATTTGAGCAGGCTTAATAAATTCCAAAAGTAAATATTTCTGTTCTCCGGAGTGTCACCCTGCCTTCTCACCAAGTCACCTGGACCGGCTCACACCAGATTGACTCCACAGTTTTCAGCCCCTGCATTTTCCCCCTTAAATACAGAGTAACCCCCTTAAATACATTCCCTAGGTGCAGAATAGCTCCCACTCCTGAAATTCCCCACCCTGGTATGTGTCCCTGGGACACAGTGGAAGAGAGTGGCAAGCACCCCAGTCTAGGAGGAGCATGGACCTGACACGCATGGCAGGGACACGGCAGAGGCAGCCCCCGGGGAAACACAGGCCTCGCTGGGTGAGGATGCTTGCACCACAAGGCCACGGATGGGGCTTACGTCATCCGCTCTGCCTGGCTTCCTGCTAGAGGGTCTCTGACCTGGGGAGAAAGGGTTGAATGTTTTAAACTCAGACTGTAAGCATTTATAATCATTTTAATATAAAATATAGATACTTAGACATTTCAAGGTTTATTAATAAAGCTAAATGAGGTCAAAGTCAGCTGAAGGACTCAGCCGGGAAAACTGAAAATGTATTCCCGGTGGACCTTTGATTTTTTTACCCTTTGAGATTGCTAGCTCAGGGCTGGCTGGACGTGCAGAGGGCGCGTCCAGGTCTAGAGAAGGCATGTCACTGGAGCCCGGGAGACACCTCGTGACAGCACCCCAGGACCTGTGTGTCAGCACCATGTCCCAGAGGGGGCCAGAGGGTTGAGAACCCAAGGCAGATGACAATGCTCTTTCCCAGCGTTGGTGACAGGGACTAGAATTTGGTCTCCTTTATGAGTTTGAGACATGAACTAAAAGCTTCCCGTGACTTCACTCCAGTGGCGGGCACCAAGTTCAGGGTGCGCAGTTCAGAACACGTGGATGGATTCGAACCGACCTCCTTGCTCTGATGGAGGGCCCCCTCTGGCTCTGATGGGGCCACCACTGCAGGTGTTCGGGGAGTCTAAGTCATCCTCGGGCCAGCTGATCACGAAGAAGCTGCTTCTGGTTCCAGGATGGACTTCTCGCCCCACCTCTGGTGAGCACCCATTCTTCACGCTGGTTCCTCCTGACAGGGTCCCGCCCTCCCAGCGATGGGACCATCAGTTACGGGGCTGTAGGAGTCCTCCGCAGCACTGGGGTTGAGGAGCCCCAGTGTGGGGCCCTTCCAGGGAAAGGAGAGGGGGTATTGATCTCACTCCAGGAACAAACAGAGAAACAGCAGGTTCTGGGCTGCGAGGACCTTAGGCTATCTGTGCATTCTTCCAGCCTGAAGGAACACTGCATCCTGGCCTTGAACTCCATCCCTCACGCCCCTGCCCACCCTCCCTGCACCTCCCCAGCAGACCTTGAGCCTGACTATGCCGAGACCCACATGGGGAAGATCAGCGTTCTCCTTTCCTTTGGCAGCCTGAGCAGGACTGTCCCACTGGAGCTCTCGCTGGTCCCTCTCAGGGCACAGGGATGGGGGCACTTAGGCTGACGGTAACTACCAGTTGATTCTAAAGACTGGGGTTTTCCCAGTGGGTTCTGGGATGGGGTGAGAGCAGGTTGACCTTCCGGTCTGACCTTCAGATGTGGATTTCTGAGCTTGGAGAATTTAGTTCATACACCAATGGAAAGCCACAAAGTCTTAGGAACTGTAAAGGGGAGAGAGAGAGAAGAAGAAGGAGGAGGAGGAGGAGGAGGAGGAGGAGGAGGAGGAGGAGGGGCCCTTCCAGGGGAAGGAGAGGGGGTATTGATCTCACTCCAGGAACAGACAGAGAAACAGCAGGTTCTGGGCTGCGAGGACCTTAGGCTATCCGTGCATTCTTCCAGCCTGAAGGAACACTGCATCCTGGCAGTGAAGAAGAAGAAGGGGGAGGAGGAGGAGGAGGAGGAGGAAGGGAAAGAGGACGAGAAGACTCGGGGTGGGGAGCTGCAGTCATCTCCTGCCTGGACTCCCCACCCTTGTCCTCACGTCCCCAGCTGGCACCTTTCCCCACTGTCCCTTCTCAGAACCTCGTGGACTGCGAGCAGGACACTCTGGGCCCAGCCAGCAGGCTGTCAGCTGTGATACTTCCTCAGCACCCATTTCTGTTGGGTGGCATTACCTTTGTATGTCTAGCCTCTCTCCTTCACATTGAAGCTTGTGGGAGTGTGTGCATGTGTGTGTGTGTGTGTGTGTGCGTGTGCGAGCACAGCCTTCACACACATGTGTATAAACTCAGAAAACACCTCTTCCTGTGAACAAAGCCCTGAGCAGGTCCCGTGTCTACCCTTGGAGTGAAGACATTATTAGTCTGCTGGGGCTGCCAAAAGCCTGGGCCACAGAAATTACTGTTTCCACAGTCATGGAGGCTGGAGTCCAGGCCCACGGTGTCTGCCGGGCTGGTTCCCCGAGGCCTCTCTCCTTGGCTTGCAGAGACTACCTTCTTGCTGTGTCTGCCCATCTTGTCTGCATTCCATGAAGAGATCACCTTCTCTTCATGTCATCACAAAAGCTGTATAAGATCAGGGCCCTTAGGATCTCATTTAACCTAAGACCTCTTTAAAAGGTCCTATCTGCAAGGATTGGCATATTCTTTTTTAAAAATTTATTTTTAAAACAGAAGAATGCATTTCAAGTCATAGTACATATATGGAGCACAATTTTCCATTTCTCCCGTTGTAAACAACATAGAGTCATAGTCTAAGAAATGTTTTGCAACTGGGGCTGGTGGGGAGTGGGGTGCAATTCACCCCAATAACCAACCTCAAGGAAAGAAGTTTTCGGTGGGTTAAAGAGCAGCCTCCCAGCTGCACCTTTCTTTCTAGGCCCCAAGACTTCCCCTCTGTCCAGGTGCAGTAGCACACACCAATAATCCCAGTGGCTCTGAAGGCTGAAGCAGGAGGATCTCAAATTGAAAGCCAGTCTCAGAAACTTGGTGAGGCCCTAGGCAACTTAGTGAGACCCTGTCTCAAAATAAAAAATAAAAAGGGCTGGGGATACGGCTCAGTGGTTAAGTGCTCCTGCATTCAATCCCAGGTACAAAATGAAAAAAAATTCCTTTGTGGACCCAGAATCAGCTTTCCCACAGTCCTCTTTGTCCCCTGATGCTGTTTTGCTCCTGCTCATTCCCCACCATCCACAGACAGAGCCATGGACCCTGTGCCCCATGACGCGCTCTGGTCCCTCTGGTTTTCCATGAAGTCTTCTCATTACCGTAAAATCCTGGATCCCTCTTCCCTTGGTCCTGTCCCCACTGAGCAGATGGCCAGGGCTTTAGCTAGGGGCAAAGCCTTCCTTCAACCCAACCCTGTGAGACCGGCTCTGGGGACACCAAGGTGGGTGAATTGAGATCCCCACCCTCACGGGTGTGTGTTCCAGAAGGACAGCCAGCAGTCTACACAATAGGAGCACAAGGAGTGTTAATGTCTAATGGTGACAGAGGCAGGAAGGGAGGTGAAAGAGCCGAGGTCTCAGGTATGGACAGGATGGGAGCAGGCTCACTGAAGACATGGCTAAGAGCCAAGCCCTAAGAAGGTGGAAAGCTGCCAGGGTGCTGAAGGGCAGGGAGCAGGCAGAGACCAAGTGTGCAAAGGACCTGTGGCAGGGTAGACAGAGAAAATAGCAAAAGCAGAAAGCAGGAAGGAGGGGTCCAGTTAGTGCATCCTCTTTAGGGTTGCTGGAGAGACTTGGGCTTTTTCTGTGCTTGGGGTGGAAAGCTCTGGAGGGTGTGCATTCAGGGTGCAGGGCCTGACCTAACCTCACCCTAGTGATTCACGGTAAGCGTTAACATAGGGCATTTGAAAGGCACACTGATAGCCCCAAACACATGCACATCCTAATGCCTAAGGCCTGTGGGGCTGTCAGGTTACCTGGAGAGAAGAAGGTTGGGCAGCAGAGGTGGTTCAGGCTGCTGATCAGCTGACCTTAAAAGGTGGAGCTCATCCTGGATTACCAGGCAGGCCCGGGGCCATCACAAAGCCCCTTAAATGTGGAAGAAGACCAGTCTGTCAGAGTGAGGGGAAGACGTGACATCCGAGGTGCTGAAGGTGGATGTCAGAACATGGGGGGCCACTAGAGGCCTCTGGAGCTGTGGAAAGGAACCCAGTTCTGCTGACATTAGCCTGTGAGCCCCATTTAGGACTCCTGACCTCAAGAACTGAAAGATAATACAGCTGCGTTGGTTGAAGACACTGGGGCTGTGGCAGTCTGCTAAAAATAATAATAGGAATTGAGCCACGCGGTGTCTCACTGACTTGCCTAAAACCAAGTCACCCCAGGACCAGCCGCAAAGCCAGCTCCAGAGGCCGCCCCCCACACCCCACCCTGCCTGCTTCCACTCGCTAGCTGCAGACTTCTGGGGCTACAGCCGCCTGTCCTGGACATTAATTACATCACGAGTGCTCTGCCCTCATGACCCCACCACCCCACAAAGGCCTTCACTTCCACGCGGTCTCACGTTGGGAGCCGACCTCCACATGTGGAGGGCCACAGACCTTGAGACCACAGCAAGCGAGCACCACAGACCTCCAGGCTTAGGTGCTTCCCAGTGGGATCCTGGGGAACCTAACAAAAGTCACGTTTCCTGCTCACTGAACTGGGGATGAAATGCTTGTCATGTTTCCAAATGTCAATCACTGGGAAGCCAGGAAGAGGAGCAGCCTGGACTTGGCCAGAACACCCTCCTGGACTCCTCCTCCTCTCCTTCCTCTCTACTTAATCCCTCCACCCAGCGGTTGCCATTTGTCTAAGGACCACTAGGGACTCCCCCAGAGTCAGCGAATCCTCTGCACAGGGCAGAATTCTCACCTCCTCCATTCCGGAGGCGATTGCCGAGGGCGAGAAGGAGGGAACCTGCTCCTCTTTCAAGGTAAGTCAGTGGCCAAGGTGACCCTCAACCGTCCTGTCAGGGTCCAGCTGCTCAGCCCCCACTGGGCTCCTTTTCCCCCATTCTCCACTTTGCACGAATGTGGATATTCTTGTTTTGTAATAAGGAGAGATGACGATTGGTTAGAGCAAGAAAAGGAGGCTAGAAGGAGGAGGCAGGCGAAAATCGCTCCTCGTTAGCTGATTACAACTCCTTCTGGATGTCCTGCAGCTGTGCCTCTGTACACAGGCAGCTCCAAATTGCACATGGCAAGAAAAGTTTAACAATAGTCATGGAAAATCTATTTATTCCTGGCTGTTAATGCAGACCCGGCCCGCCCTCTTCATATCTGCTCAGCTGCAGGTACCGGGAGGATGGCAGCTGCTCTCGGCAGAGGCTTGGAGGCCGTGAACTCAGCTCCAGGTGATGCCTTGGGTCCCGCAGGGTCCTGAGCACCATCCCCTCCTATTTCTGAGAAGCTGACACTGGGGTGGGGGAATGTGCTGTTGGAGGTGAATCTCGCTGCTCGGGATGTGGTGGACACCTGCTGGTTTTGTCCCTCTGCCATGTTCCTTTAGGACCACCCCCTCCCCTGTGTTCAGTCCACAGGGCCAGGAGGCTGACCCAGCCTGGCTCAGCATGGCTCCAGGGAAGGAAAAGAGCTGGAGCCTGGAGATCCAGGACCCACAGCCCTAGCCAGGAAATGGATTCAGCAGCGGCAGAGACTCAAAGGAGGCCCTTTATTCCACTGCCCATCTGCCAGGCCATCGGTTGTGAGCCCATGGGTGGAATTTCCATCCTTCACCAAGAGCCTCCTCCCCCATGCCCAGCACCTGAGCGAGCGTGGGCAGGCATTGGTCCAGGGCCATCACGTCTCTGTGGTGGCATCTACAATGCACCCTTTGTCTTCTCGGTAAAAGCCAAGCCTACTATTGCAAGGAGAGCTACACCTCACACCCATCTCTTCCTTTCCCTTCCACACTGACCTGTCTGTCCCACCCCCTTCCCACTGAGAGCGCCAGGTGGGTGCAACTCATCCAGAGGGCACAGGTGGAGGGAGGTGCGCTTCAGGCTGCTCACCCACTCCTCTCAGTCTACTCAGAGAGCCTCTGTGTCAAGGCCCAGGTGAGCCTGGGTCTTCATGTGCAAATGGCAGAGCCTCCATCAGCCTGGGTCCCTGAGTCCCTGTCCTCCACCCCACGCCCCTACGCCAAGCAGACTTGACCAAGAGAAATTAGACTTTGGGGAGACAACTGAAAGGATCTTTCAAACGCTGCACCCCAGGGGTCGTAGAGAGCCAGGGAGTGTGTTCAGCTTTGCTCATCGTGACCGTCTCTGTCTTGACTGCCGAACGCAGCCATTGCAGAAAACAGCATGGGCAAAGCACAGAGGAGGGCGCAGGGCTGTGTGCCAGTAAAACTTTATTCACAGAGTCCAGCCAAGGCCGTGTTGTTCCAGGACTGCCGCGTGCCCTTCCTTGCTCACAATCCCCTCCTTTTGCCTCAACAGGGAGGCTCTTTCTCTTCCCAGGTCCTGTTCCTGCATGGGCACGTGGGCTTCCCGCTCAGCCCACGCCCCGGAGGACAGTGCAGGGGAGCTCCTTGCTGCTTTTCAGAACTCACTGACTCCTGCCGGGGACGAGGAGAGATTCATCTGGTAGGTGCACTTGCCATTTAGAGCACCCCTCCCCAGACCCCACCTCCTGCCTCCCCTCTGCTCTGCTCTGAGCCCCGTAAGGAAGCTGAGATCCCGGCAGGGGTTTCTTCCAGACAGAAAGGATGAGAACCCGCAATTTGCCCACAGGTAAGGCTATGTCCTCTGGTCCAGCTAATCTCAGAGAAAGGAGATGGACTTTCCTCCCCGTTGGGTTCCTGCATCCATCCCTCCACTGATGCCCACATGGGAGGCAGAGCAGGGGGTCTTCTGCTATCTTGCACCAGCTGGACTGGCTAACTGGAGGCACCAGTGGAGGACAGGGTGTGAGAAGAGGGTCGGCTGGGCTTTCTGCCCTGCCCACCCCTTGTGACAGCATCCATCCACCAGAGGCCACACCCCTACCTGGTGTTTCTGTCCTAGTGACCACCCAGTCCATGTTCCAAGAGCCACCCCTTCCCCTGTCCCGAGGCCCCGGGAGCTGTCCACTCTCACCAGCTCCACATCTGCACTGTTTCCTTATTTCCTTAAACCCTGACCACCCCGTGTAAATGTGCACACTGCCTCCAGAGTATCCGGGCACTGTGCATTTCCTGCCTGCCTAGAGGGGAAAGAGGACAGGGCTCCTCTCTCCTCCATGCCCCAGTCCTGCCTCTGGAGCCTGGGATGGGTTGAGCCGTGGTCTCCAAAGGGTGTGTCCACCAGAACTTCAGAGTGCGAACTTACAGGGAAACAGGGTCTTTGCAAGTGCAGTTCAGGGAGGAATGGAGACAAGTAGCCCTGGGTTAGGAGGGACCTAGAGCCAGCGAGTGTCCTGTGAGTAACTGAAAAATGTGTGGATCCAGGGACAGGCTCTGTGAAGACAGACACCGGGGTGCAAGCAGGTCATCACGGGGCCACCAGGAGCTGGAAGGGGCAGGACAGGTCCCTCTTGAGACTTCGGAGGGAGCTCAGCCCTGCGGACACCTTGCTCTGGCACCCCTGGCTCCGGACCTGTGAGGGGTCACCCTTTGTTTTAAGCCACCTGGTTTGTGGAAGCTTGTTACAGGAGCCCCAGGGAACAGCACGATTCCCAGCCGACTGGGGTCTTCCGGTATCTCTGGGCCGCGTCTGGTTTCCACGTAAGTACCGAAGTGTCTTATCCTTAGGTGACGATGATGAAGAGGGTTCCTTTTCTTCAGGCTCCCTAAGCCATGCGCTCCTAGGAAAGACTTGTGTCCTGGCAGTGGCCCCGCCGTCATCCGGCAGCTGCTGAGCACCCGCCGGCCAGCCCGGCCCCTCAGAGAACACGGCTCTGCTGACAGCAACAACTTCACATCTGCTCCGGGACCCCAGTTGCCCTGTTCCTGTTCTCCCCCGGTTCCAAAGTGTCCTTTTGCTTGCTTTTCATTTATGGCGACATCTCAGGCCCAAACTGGCTTCCGTTCAGAGCCCAAACCAGGGCATTTTCCTCCAAATCTGATCACAGGACGCTCGTCAGCCGTTCGCTACAGGAAAGCGCGTGCTTCTGAGAGTCCTTGAGTTTGGCCTGTCACCGTGCCAGGGCGTCTCGGGATTGTATGTGTTTCCATATGAGCAGGAACCTGAAGCTAGGAAAGATGACCTGTAGCAAGTTTCCTAGGAGGAATTTTGTAGAAGAATGTCTCCTGTAGGGTCCATGTGTTCAGGACAAAGACCACAATGTAGGAGCCAGGAACACTCACAGGCCCACGGATGTTTTGAAAGCTTATTTTAAAGGAATTAGCAGCAGACATGTAGTCACGGGCTATTTTACATAAGAGTCCATTCATCCGTACTGACCTTTCACCCAGAGAACAGTTGGCCCAAGTTGAATGCCACCTACCTGTTAACTGGGATGGTGTGTGCCCATGTGCCACAATCCCCTCCTCTCCCTACTGTCTGACACCTGCCCTACTAGAAACAGTCACCAGCCCGGCGGGCCTCTCTAGATGGGTGTCTGCAGGCTCTGCTGTAGGAACTGCTTCTCTAACACCTTATCCCACAAATATCTGCTGAGTATGAACCAGCCACCTGCAGGGGATGGGGTCGCCCGGCAGGCAGGCACAGTCCTGCCTCTGCCCTCGAGGGCTCACCACTAAGAAGAAAAGCAGGGACCTCACGTTATGTGACAGAGGAAGGAACTTTAGCCTCTGGGATGCCACCTGGAAGATCCAGGATGGGCACTGGGGTCCTTCTGTGTGCACATTTTTACTTCTTGGTGGCATGGATAAGATCCAAGTCTTCAGGAAGTTCCTGGCCCCACCTTGGCTGTCCTGGATGCTCTCAGTGGTTATGTTAAATGACCCTCTGAGCGCCTAGCATCCTCTGGACTCCCGACCTCCCAAGCCATAGCATGTCCTACAGTTCAGGTTGCTCATACTGGAAACAGACATCAGTTTTGGACTTGATGTTCATAGTTAAAATTCTCATCCAGTTGAAACTCTTTAGCAAGCCCCCAAGACCTGTGAACTTAGGATCTGTGCCATCCATAGGCTAAGAAAATGCCTGTGATTTTAAAGTAGTTGTCTGATGTGTCTGAGGAAGTAAACTGCCTTAAAGTAACAGAGAGAGTCTTTTAATTAGGGGAGAGTTTGTGTTCATCCAGCACAGTGTGCTGTGTGCAGAACCACCCTGTTAAGACCCATGTCTGTTATGGAAAGTAGTTCTGAAGAGCATCTCAGCCTGAGACCTTAGACTTGAATATTTATCATCTTTCTATGTACATTCCTATTTCTTTTTCAGTGTGATCTTCAAAACAATCATGTAAAATAGCCATCCTCACCGCTTTTCAGCAGGTGACATCTAGCCCAGGAGCTAGATATGACAGCGAGGTGTGTTCCCCACCCCTGGTCAGGTCTCACACAGAATCCCCACCTTGGCTGGAGGTGCGGTTTCCTCTTCTCATCCCCAAACCTCCAGAGCTGCCCAAGCTCTTTCCCTCTGCTCCTGGCCCTTGTCTGTTCTGAGACCAGTGCGTGGGGAGACTCTGCAGGTGCCCAGGGCCTTGGCACAGAGGAGCCACCCAAACAGGATTCAGCATCGAGTCTTTCCACGCCCTTAGTGGCCTGGAGGACCTGTCCTCCCTCCAGCTGGAGCCCTGCCCGGCTCTTCTCCTTTACCTTCTACAGTTGTCCAGTCTCTGGGCTCACAAACGCCACTCCTCCTGCAGATCCGGGGAGTGTTCTCTCTTACTTCGGCATACATCTTCTCTGAGTTTTTATTTCTGCTTTGAAATTGACTAGAAGAAGTTCTGCGGGGACACAATTTTGAGAGCAGACAGGAAAGGAAACACTCATAAAATACACCTTAACACTCAGAGGTCTAACCTGCTGCATGCTCAGGACCCCAAAGGGGTACAGAGCGGGACTTCCATCAGGTGGCCGAAGGCTGGGAGACCAGGGCTGAGAATAACAGGGACCAAGGAAGTTGCCAAAGGTGGGGAAGGAGGAAACAGGAATTGAGGAAGATTTTCTCCAGGTTGTCACCATGGAGACCACTCAGCCTCCCCTGCCATCTCTACCGCTGTGCTGAAAAATGACCACCAGGTGACTCCCCTGGCTGCAAGTCACTTGCTGAAGAGTCAGAGTCCCTTATAGCAGCCAAAAGTAGAAACAGCCCTCCTGTCCATCAACTGGTGGATCACAAGACAGTCTGTCTCATGACAGGTGACACTCAGACACGAAGAGCAACAAGGTGGAACAAGGTGGGGCGCGAGCCACCAGGCAGAAGAAGCCAGTCACGAAGGACCACGCGCTGGGTTCTTCCATGTGGAAATCCAGAAGAGGACAGTCCTTACAGATGCGAAGCAAATTGGTCCCCACCAGGGCCCTGGGGAGAAAGGAGGAGTGACTGCGGGTGGACATCTGCATTTCCTCAGGGACATAAACATGTTCTGAAACCAGAGAGTAGTAAGGGAGCACACAGCTTTGAGAATCAACTAACAACCACAGAATCAAGCACTTTAAAAGGGTGAATGTGATGGGTATGCAAATTATATTTTCAGTTAAAAAAAAAAAATTCCAAGTCCCAGGGCTGCGGGTTGTGCGCCCAACCTAGCTTGCCTGCTGACCCGCGGCTCTGGGGGGAGCAGAGAGGAGACACGTCCCCCCTCCCAGGCTTCCTTGGAGGTGCATTCTGGGGGGCCAGGGCCTGAGGTTGCACTCACCCCTAGGAGACCACACTGGCCAGGCCAGAGGCCCTTCCCTAGGGCAGGAGGTGCCATGAGGGAGGAGGGTGGTGGCTGCAGAGGGAGAGGCCTGGAGGACAGGACGCAGGAGAGGAGGGTGTTCATTGTTTTCTTTGTATGTTTCTATAGACTTTGATTTTTAAAGTAACCAATAGGCAGTGTGTAGATAAAAGCTTAAAAAAAAAAACTAGTGGCCTGCCAGAGAAGGGGTTCTGCTTTCAAAGGGCTCGTGTGGTCACCCTGAACCACCCCGAACCCTGCTTCTGGAGAAGCACGAAGCCCACTGATTGGCAAGCTTAAGTCCATCTGCAGGCTTCCATCTACCAGTGACGTGATGGGGTCATGGGCTGGTATCTCAGCGCACTGTGGACACCTGAGGGGATGAGAGGGGCCCTGGGCAGCTTGGTGCCCTGCCCACCTTCGGCCTTCTCGCCTCACCCCCACCCTCCTGCTGAGAATGGACAGAACAGCTGGTGCTGCTGCTGCCACCCTCCTGTGACCATGACATCCCCAAGTGCGTGTAATGGTGGGGGCCGGAAAACAGCCTGCATCCGAGACAAAACCGAGCAGTGCCCACAGCCGGGCAGCCTGCCTCTTCTTGCCACGTCCTTCAGAGAAACGCTCCATCTCCTGTGGAAGTCAGCTTTTCTGTAGCTGTGACCAAAAGACCTGGCAGGGAGGAGAGGAGAGGAAGTTCACCTGCGGCTTACGGTTTCAGAGCTCCAGTCCCTGATGGGGCAACTCTGTTGCTCGGTGCCCAAGATAAGGCAGAGCACCATAGCAGAAGAAGGCAGCTCAAGACGTGCCAACCAGGAAGCAGAGAGAGCTCTGCTCACCAGGGACAAAATATAAACCCCAAACGCATGTCCCCAGGGACTCACCTCCCCCAGCCTACAGTCATGGCCAGTTAATCCATTAGTGGATTAGTCCACTGATGAGGTTAAGGTTCTCGTAACCCAATCATTTCACTCTGAAAATTCTCACACCACCTAACAAATGAGCTTTGGGGAGACACTTCATACCTAAACCCTAAAACCTCCCAAACAGACTTCCCTCTGATGGACCAGGCCTGGCCCTTTCTGCTATCTCTAGATGATCCTGTGCACCCCAAACCCACTCAGGTCCTCTGTCAGGGGTGGAGTTTGTGGCTTGAGCACCTTCTTCCTGCCTCCTGTCTCCTGCTCTTGGCCAGGGAGCCCGCACAGGGGAGAAAGGAGAGCCAGGTTCTCCAGGACTGTGGCTGCAGCAGCCATCCCTCCACCCACGCCGGACTGGCCCTCTGTCTCCTGCTCGTCCCTCCCTGCACATCTGAATTCAAGATACCAACTCCCAGAGCAAATCGCATCATCTCCTCTGTGCGTTTGCCGGCGGCGAGGAGCCTAACGAGGGCAGACAGGTAATGTGATTCCCTGGTGCTCCCCGCCATCTGAGCGAACCAGCGCTCCACCTGATGTTCATTTAGTAAAGCAGCCCCAGCATGTGGACCCAACAGGAACTTCGTTTTTCACTGGAGCGAGGGCTTTCCACCTTGCGTCTGTGTAATGAACTGGATTACTGGATGCTGGATTACGGGGCGGATGACCTGGGATTACTGGGCGGATGACCTGCCCCACTCCACGGTGCTGGGGAGAACAGCCTGACGGTAGGTGGTTCTGGAATACCCCAAAGCCCGACCCCGAGGGAGGCTGGGAGCAGAACTGGTCAGCCTCCTCAGCGGATGCCCTGGTTTCCTCTGGACAAGTCTTTGGGTCGTCCTTAACGTGAACTGAGAACAAGACAGCTGGATCTGACCGGGCAGCTGAGCCCCTCCCGGGGTACTTAGCACTCACATGAAGGGCCACCTTTAATTATGGGAAAAGAGAAGACGATGGAGCCCATTTCCAAGGGCACTGATAAAGCATCTGTTACTCACTGATCAAATGAATGGAGCCATGAGTCAAATCTCCATGGCTTATCAATGGTGTTACCTGGCAGCATTAATCAGGCCGCTGATTAATTGAATTCAGTGCTGATAAGGGATCTGAGATGGAAGCAGATTGAGAGTGGTGAGCGGGTGCCGAGTGGCGTGTGCAGCTGCCTGGCGCTGGCTCTCCTGGTGGCTGGCCTTGGCACGGGCTCATGCCATTGGCTTGCTACGTTCTGACATGGCATTTGGGAGCCCGGCCAGAGGTTGAAGGCTCCGCTGGTTTAAGCCTCCCACAGCGCTGTCCAGGTGTGGAGGGATAGTATCAATGGGGGATATCTGGAAAGAAACGCCTGCTAAGTGTAAAACCTTCCCTAGGAGGGTCTCAGCAAATGGCGCTCCCTCCCCTCTCCCTGAGAGAGGGAAACAGCAGGGTCACAGGCACTAAACTTGGGACAGAACGGGCTTCCAAGGCCTGCTCTGTTACCAACCAGCTGTGCCATCTTGGGCCAGCGGCTCTCTTCCCCTGGGCCCTGGTTTTATCATCTGTGCAGTGAGACAAGCCATCACACCCGTCTGGGCGACTGTGCTGGATTGAATGACATGATTTTCTTCAAGGGCCAGGCACATACCACTCCTCCTTTCCCCTGAGCCCCACCCGAGTTATCGCCATGAAGCAAAGTTGCGCCCGGCTCTTGAATACCTGCAGCTCCAGTCAACTAA